>WBMV01009291.1:1369625-1458246 GCA_013396655.1 Campylorhamphus procurvoides | reverse complement strand
CTTCCTTCCTCCCTTCCTCCCTCCCTCCCTTCCTTCCTTCCTCCCTTCCTTTTCATTTCCATACACCTTTTTCTGAGGAATCTGAACACTGTTTAGAAAGTAGAATTCCAGGTATGAGATAGTGCCAATTTGAGTCAATCATGTTAAAAAAAGTTTTACTGAACTGAATAACTGAATAGCTAAGCAGATTTTTCTGTATTCACGTGATGACACATTTCTAAGAAGCAATTAATTATTTGATTTTAACTATTCTCAACATCGTGATGGAAATAAATTGTCAACCAACTCCAACAGTATATGCTTTTGGTCAGTACAGTGAGAAGAAGCAATGCTGCACCCATTCACTGTATTCTGGTGACATTATGATACTACACACCAGGACACACTGTCTAGGTCCTGCTTATCTGACCCAAAGGCTGAGAGAGGCCAGGGATAGATGCAGATGACACTTGCTGCTCTGCACGCACATGTGTTACAGGTCACCATTTAGCCCTGCACCCTGGCTAAAAGTTGCCATAAACCAGCAACTGAAAAATATAAGTTTATTGTAAGAAAGTCCTAAACAGTATATTTTGCCTTTTTTTATTCCAGGTTCAAAGGAAAATTCATCTCAGTTCCCAGAGGATAAAAGAGTCAAGTGATGGTTGTGGCAGAGGTTGCAATTTTTGGAAGTTGTAAAAAGTGGGATGCTGGTTTTGGAATGAGAGAGAAAGATGTTTCCACAATAGCAACATGGCATTTAGCTTAATTAGTCAATGAAAGAAGTTATAAAACCTCTCAAAGGAAACATGCAAATAAAAAAAATCCTCTAGATCATAAGAGTTTCACAGATAGAAAAAGGATACTTGCATGGGAAGGGCCAGTGCCACAAATGAAATATTTCCGAATTCTGTATTTGAGACCTTGGTAGAATTACTGTTTGCAGTACGTGTGTGCATACCAAGGGGTACGGCTAGAGTGCTCTTTGAGGCACTCCAAGTTACAGCAAGTGGCTTTAAATTGACCTAGCTGCTCCTTGCACGCTCCTGCTGGAGTTGTCTGGGGTCATGGGAAGTTACAATGGATCCCCTGAGGGGCTGTAGACATATGTATATTTTTTATGGTCTCTGGGAACACCCCTGAGGAATCCAGCTCTTAGTGGGAACAATTCATCAGTGCTGCCAGCTCAGGACTGTGCCTAATAGGACTTCCGAAACCACAGTTAAGAACCAGTAGACAGCCTTCAGCAGCCAAAGAGATATTTTGGAAAGAGACACCTACAAACAAACACACTTCAATTTCTTTAGAATACAAAAATACTACATAGGACGGGTTTAGCATCTTAGATGGTTATCAAGCAAGAGCTAATTCTTTCACCAAAACAGCTAAATAAAGACTTCATTATGTGCAGCGTTATTGATGATTCAGCGAGAGACTGAGCCTTTGAAGTCTGTCACCACCTTTGAATCTTGAGAAGTCTGTTTCTGTCCATGTCACCACCACCCACATGTGTCTATGCATCTGTCTCTGTCTGTGGTTTTGCTTTAAATTGTCAGTTTTCCTCATGGCAATCAATGCATCATCGTCAGGTCTCTGCAGTGAATAGCATGGAGAGCTATGAATAGCCATACCCTGGGGACCTGCACATTGAGTGTTGCTGAAGGGAGAAGGGACATCTGGATCCTTGCATTGCAACTAGGCCTATAAATTAAAAGTGACTTGCAATAGAGAGAAACAAATAGCTGATTTGCTGGGCACTTGGGCTGTGTGTCTTCAGTCAGCTGCATTTCAGCTTTGTTACACTGTAGAGAAAAGCCAGAGTATGCCAGGAGGAATAATAACTGATCACTGGTATCAGCAAGCAACATCTCGTATTCTGCCACCTTTTTCTCACAGACTTTCAAGACAGACAAATGTACTTATGTCCATTTTGGAGAAAAATAACTGAGCTTTTTATTTCGGTGTTTGCATGCAGTATCTTTCAGTCTTTTCAAAGATAATATAATGTTTGTATGAAGTATAAAATAAACATACTTGAGTAGCTCTATGTTGTTACTTTAAGTGCTATTTTAACATTTAAGACACCTGAAAAACATCTGTGGAGACACTAAGATGCTAATGTATAGATATGATGCTCGCTAATCTTTGTCTTGTCACAAGAAATAGTTTTATTTGTCACACTTTTGTAATTCCAATTTACTAGAGCCATGAAATACTATTTTGCATTGGAAATTGTATCCTACTGCTCTTGATAAAGTTAATGATGCCACAATTTAGGAGGGTGGAAAAAGCCACTCTTCACCCTGAATGAGTGTGTGAACACCGAATACACTTCCAGACCGCTGAGTAGGAAACCTAAGGGTGGGTATTAGGCCAGCTCATGTCATTCCTTCATTAGCATATATATTCAGCTTCCTGCGTTTAGGCACTTGGTTTCTAGAAAGAGGTTTTCCCTCTTCAGGCTTTCAAGGGACTGTGTCTTTTTGTGCATGGATAGAACTAGGAGCCCAGAACACAAGTGTGATTTGACTCTTCAGGCTGGTGCTAATCTTCACTCAACATAGCTAGTGCTTTCACACTAACATACAAAGTGGAAGATCTAGGACAGCAGATGATCATGCTAGCCTCAAAGGAGAGTCCAGTACTACAGAAGACTTTTATGAGAGCATCTCTGACATTTGTCTCAGACAGTTCTCAAGAATTAGGAGTGACTTATTCTTCAGATACCACTATAAGGCAGTACCTAATGTTTGTTGACTACTGGGTCTGGGTGGCTGTTTTCCTGACTCTGTCTGGACTACTTCCACTTATCCCAGGAGATCTCTTGAAACATTTCAGTTCACTCACAAGGAATTGAAAACTATGGACAAAAGCAGGTCCTTCACAAGTAAAGATTATCAAGGAAGGATCCTCTGTTTAGAGATCATAGGCACAGTAGTCAACCTAAATATCAAGGTAAGATTACATGACAATAGTGTGCCTGGATAACACAAAAGGATCCGTTTTTCTGTCATGAAAATAGCTTCTTTTTAATACTTTTTCACTGGGTTCAAATAATATTTTAGCTTCTTATAAATATAAGTACATGCAAGCATTGAGGTAAAGGAACAAACTAGCTTTAGATGGTATTGCAGCATCATGTTAAAGGTCACCTTTAATTACAGCAAAATCTGAAGAAGACAACTTGACTCTTTAAAGAAAATTTCAAAAAAAGCCTCACAGTCTAAGACACTGCCCTGCATGAAGTTTTTTTATTTTCTTTTGGGCATTCATGATTAGGGACATCAGGATGAGAGGGGTATCTTTGTTTTACTGTTCTGTTCCTGCCACTTACTGGCTTTGCTGTGCACTCCCGTAACAAAGCTCACATTAAGCCTTACAGACGCTATTTATACATTATTACTCAGCTAAGAACTATGTTCTGTCTTGGTCTTCTTACCCCAAATCTACCAGGTTTCCTATAAACAGGTTCAGTGACTTGGGAATCAAGCACTGGCATACTTCTTTTCCTCTGAAAGCTACTGTGTACTGTCATTTTGAGCCACATAGAGAAATTGTAACACTCATTTTAAGGCGTTATTTAACCATTGTTCTTTTTAAAGCAATCTGTAGTGTACAACTGTAAATGATGGTGTCACTAGTCAGAAAGCACCAGAACAGGGAGTCCTCAAAAAAGTCAGGGATCTGTGCATCGGTACTGGTAGGGATCATCAGTGGCCTCTTCCCTGGACAGAGCAGTTCCATAAAAGGAGATGGCATGGGCTATTGATTTAGCAGGTTTTCATATGAACTTTGGGGTTGATGGGTAAGACATTAGCCATTAGCCTTTGTATGAATTACTTCTACTACCAAGAGAAACAGAGTGATGGAAAATGCAGCTTCAGAGAGGCTATTCCCTACTTCTGGCAGTGGGTCCAGGTTCACCTGCCTGTCCTGATTGCTTTGAATCAGTTCACTGCTTCTCAGCTGTCATGGTGTTTAGCAGTTCCTGACCAGATTTGGCTGAGGTAGCTCAACCACATCCTCATATTCAGCCTAGGATGTATCAGCAGAGTGATGCAAGGCAGCTAGGCCCTCCAAAGTACATAGCGATATCACAGTAACCACTGCAGAAGTGAAAGCTTATTGAGATGATGTTGACTTCTTAACTAGTCCTTAAATTTTAAATCCCTGATCAATAACTCACTAGAAGCCTAAATGCTCCATTTAGCCAAGGAGTGTGTTTGGTGCCTAAGGCAGCTGCCTCAGGCAGCAGCCTCAGGCAGCAGCTCTGCAAGTAAAACTCACAGAGCCCTTCTCTAACTGAGAATTTTCCAATATTTCCTGAAGACTTTTCCACAGAATGAGCCAATAATATCCATTCCCACTCTAGTTATTATTGGACAAAAATTATCCTTAGACTTCTCAGAGATGCATATTTCTCCTTCAAAATATAATACTACAAAGATTGAAAATTATGTACTCATTGTAAAGCATATGTTTTATTATTGAGTAACTTACCTTTTAACCTGGCAGAAAAACCCATTAATAAAAACTTAGAGTAAATCTGATGCCTATCTGGAAATACAGTATCTCAGTTAGTCCCAAGTGTACAGATTATCAACATTAAAAAAACCTGCAAAAAACAAACAAACCTTAAAACAGAAACAAACAAAAAACCCAAAAAACCCAAAATATGGCTTCTTTAAGTTGCACACTGAATAGGGTGCAAATGAGTACTTGGAAAGATCATAAATCTTCCAAAGTCAATGCTCATGAAATATCTCCTGCTTGTGAGTATGATCAGGTACTGTTGTATAAAGCAGAGTCTGAGATAATGAAGAGTGACTATAATGCGGATGGTGACAAACTGTCCTTCTTCTTAACAAAAAGCAGGCATTTCCCATTTAGTCAGAGTGACGATCCAGAGAAGTCCAAAGTGTTCTGCGTATCATGGGCCTGCTCCTCAATTTTTGTTGCAGCATGACTGAAGAAAAACTGACTTGAAGTTGTGCCTGTTGCTTTGCTAGCTAGAGACAGACTGGGGAGGAAGTGGCAATGAGCCAGCTTCTCCAGTTCAGTATCACATGCAAATTTGTCTGTAATGGAAAACCCAGAAATATTCTTCATTCTCATGCCTGTTTTTTGTTTTGTTTTTGTTGTTTGTTTGTTTGTTTTTTCTTTTTGTGTTTTTTTTTTCCTTTTTAATCTGAGATAGTTTTCAGGAGAAGCCATAGTCTTGAACGCATTTTGTCCTAAATCACCTTGTCCAGAAGTGTTTGCAATCTTTTGCATAGCACTCAGCTTAACCAGCCCTTATGTAAGGGCAGACAAATTTTAAGTGTTCACATAGCAGCTAGCAAGGATGGAGACTCCACTACCTCTCTGGGAAACACATGCCTCTGCCTTACCTCACAATGAAAAAGTTTCTCCCTATATCCCAGCTGGATCTCCCATATTTCAATTCCTGTCCATGGTGTCTCTTCCTCCCACCATACACTGCTTTGGAGAACCTGTCTCCATCACCCTGATAACCTCTCTGCAGGCACTGGGGAACTGCTGTTAGATTTGCTGAACCCATCTCTGCTCCAGACTGAACAAGATCAGCTTCCCTATCCTCTCCTCAAGGAGCTCAGGGTGGAAGCAAGGAGAGGGAGTGGGAAGGAAATGGTTGGTCCATACTATGGGGCCATTGTGCTGTCTGGGTCCCTTCTTGTTTTGCCCTGAAGCAGAAGAGAGGGAGCTCTGCTGAAAGATAAATGGCATGGCCAGACCTTACACTTTTAACCATCAAACAACTTCTTGAAGTAGAACTTCACAAAGTAGAAGACCTACACTAAAGCAACCTCTAGCAAGCAGCTGGAGGGAGATTTTCAGTCACCTCATGCTTCTGTAAAACTGTTTTAATAAACCTGGAAATTTATCGAGCATTTAGGAAAGTTAGGAAAAACAGTTCAGTGCATTAAAGCTGTACTGCTACAGCTAAAAATATATTTTTAAATGAATATGGCATTTTTTTAAATTAAGAAATTGGACAAAGTCCTACAGAACCCTGTTTCAGGTTTGGCATTAAGCCTCCAAAAATACTATTATGGTCAGCCTCTGCTACTGAAACATTTATTATGGCTGGATGTAGGCAGGCTTGGTCAATGTGAAAGATGCTTCTAATCTCCTTTGCTCTTGATGAGTGTTTTTCACCATGCTCCAATTCAGGAGTCTGTCTCACTAGAGAACGAGCTCCCCACCCCTACCCCATCAGATTTTATTACTTAACTCACAGATTTGTATGAAAGCTATTTTTGTTCCTAGCAGGGTGCAAGGAATTTTTTTTTTTTAAAGATAATTACTATGTTGGTGTTGCTTGTCTGCATTTTATTTGGGATATGTTTAAATTTATAAGTTGATAAAAGTGAGTTTTCTGTTTGATCATTAAACGGTATGAAAATTGGTGAAGTAAGACCACAAAAAAAAAAGTAATATAAACCTCTGATATTGCTGGGAAAAAAATGCCTTCAGAAAAGTAAGAGCAAAAGAATATCTTATAATTATTTCCTCTACGGGACTGGAAATTGAAATAGATCCCATAACCTCTTGTCATTTAGACAAGGTTCTAATTACTGTGTGCCACATTGATCTATTATGCACTGTAGTAGAGCTTGTGATGTAGTTCATATTAAGAAGTCTGACTTTCCTTAATGGAAGAGAGGTACCTTAGGCTTAAAGAGTTACCTGCTGCTTCATGAATGAAACCTTGTATAGTCTTTTACTTCGTGCTTCATACCTTGTTGCCGTGTGCAAAAGAAATAAGTCAACTCATAACATTTTGTTTGAAATGCTGCTGGATACAGTGGATATACCTTTACATTTTGAGAAATAGACACAAATTAAGCAAAGATACAATATGTTCTCTAACATGCGTAAGATCTTTCTATTTGCTTGCAATACAAAAAGCAATTTTTGCATATTCTTTTTTTCTCTAGTGCTGTGTTCTGTGTGATTTTTGAGAGTAAGAAAAGGAACAAACTTTTCTTACGCCTATTTTTACTCTAATGGCAAAAATACTTACACTAATCATTTTAATTACTGTATCTTATGGAATTCTCTCTACTCCAGCCCCTATCCTTGTCCCTGACTTTGGGGTCTTGGGACAAGCATGTGGTGCCACAATTGCAACTGGCAGCATGAAGAAGGGTTACAGCAAGTGCCTCACTCAGTCCATGTGGCTGGAGTGAGCCTACCAGAGATGAGAGCTTTGGAGACTTTAGATATCCAGCTCTAAACTCCTCAGTGCATGTGCATGAAGGAAGACTCATTTTTCAAAGCATAAATTTACCACATCTTAGCATCTGTTTCTGCAGCAACAGCTAAAAGCACAACTCCAACATAAACCCAGTGTACACAAACTGAAATGTTTATCTTTACTTTAGAAGGATGTTTGCTAATCCTTGCAAGAATATAGAGAGAATATAAAAACCATCACATACTGTAAAGCTCTGACATGGAGAACGCAAACTACTCCTTAAAAGTTGAATTGCTCTTGGTTCCAAATGATCTGTGTGAGAGCACAGTAACTATTAACACAGAACCTGTGTTTGAGTGAAAGGTAGCTTCTCTGAGATGTGTTTTGAGTGCCAAAAAGAGTTGCATATAAACCCACAGGTTTATTTTATTTTTTCTAACTTTCAGGCTCATGCAGTGCATTATTTTGATTAGTCAGCTCATGTGGTTGCGGGTAATTTTTTAGTCTGGTCCTTCCAGCTTTTCTTTTCTAATTAAAGCAGGCCCATTTATACTGCCTTTATAAGGATTTCAAAGTTTCATGAATGGAGGCACACATGCACACAGGTCCACACACAGTCCTCCATGGTTTCAGGAACTCTCTAATAGCAAATGTCACTGGTTTTCCCACATTGTTAACCTTTAGTTATCAAGGTTTTCTCAAGAACTTCCAATTATTGTTGAAATTTCATGTATTTACTGATACACACTAATTTTTACAACTCTCTGTAGTCAATTCTATATTTCACTCTTCAATCCTGCAAGTCAGCTATTTCTAATCAGCATGCAAAATGTTTGACCAGCTTTGAAAAAGCTGATCAAGTCATCAGTGTGTAAGAACAGGCAAATTCAGATCAACCCTTCTTCCTTTTGTGAGCCTGAGATGGAAAGAGTTACGGAACAGCCCTGTGTTTTTCTAACAGGAAAGGAAGAAGGACCTAAAAAAGATCTCTAAGTGACTGTGCAGGAGGGCATAGTGTTGACTTGTTATGCTTCTAAACAATGTAATTTAATACATGAGGAAGACGCCCTTAGTCTGGTGGTGACCATCAATATTTCTGACACAAATACAGACTTTACACCACAAAACACTTTGGTCCCAAGTTTAGATTAAAAAATATTATCAAATAAAAGAGTGGCTTAACAATTACAGAGCATCTAGAGTCTTACATCAGAAATAGAAATAACCCAGATTCAGAAATAACTTCCAGGCACATCAGTCAATCAAATATGGATGCTACTGAAAAAAGATCTAAATATCTGAGTCACAACAAAGACAACTATTTTCAGAGAGGGCTCTGCACATTCTGTTTGCAGCTGCAGCCCAGCCCTAAAAAGAGAAGTTGACTGGGTTTGGAGGGAATCCAGCATAACGATCTGAATGCAATCCACAGCCTAACCCTCCAGCTGAATATGAGCTGCTCAACTCAGATCAGGATTTTAGTCCACTGTAGACATCAGGGGAGTTTTGAGGTGCCCCAGCTGTACATCTGAGCCATAAATCAATTTCTCTTTTTGTCAGCAGAGCAGTAACATGTATTGTTTGTTTTCTTGCTGCCACTCTTCAGAGCACCTCCAAAGAAGGGACATTGAGTAATGCTTTAGAGTTAAATGGTGTAAAAGGCAATATTTTAAATCAGATGAATCATACAAAGGCCTCTTAGGTGCATGAAGTAGCTTGTGAATGCAGGTACTACAGCATGATAAATGAGGAGAGTAAGAATCAGCGAGCCAGTTCCTAACTTGGTTTGTCCAACAGGAATGGAGCACTTCTGGGGCAGAACCTTACATATTCTAGATGGATCTGGGCAACACATTATCATAGGGATGTTCTGATTCCCCTGTGTGCCAGGAACAATTTTTATCAGGATGATTCGTGGCTCTTGCCTATTAATAGAGGCCATCTGATGTACTTTGATGAATGATTTCTTAACTATTAATCTGTGCAATTCTTTCTATTGCTGTCTTCTTGGAGGAATTACCACTGATCTTTCCATTATATGTACATCCTACAGGTGTTCTTGGGATCCCAGAACAGCTGCAGGCAAAGCTCTTACCCAGAGATCGTATAATTTTATAATTTCAAAGCATGGTGGGAGTAATTCTGCTGCATCCCACAGCATTTGAGGAAGAATTTAGTCTCCCTAAGGCTAAGGAATGACCCAGGGTTCCCCAATGGAGGAACTTGCTGTTGGATCACAGAATTAGGATAGTGTAGTACATTTGAAATCTCTGGTATGTAGGAAATACCAGTGGAGATACGGCTGCAATAGCAAAACTAGCCATAAGAAAGGGGATTCTAATATAGTAAGGGATCAGGGAGGAGGAGATTTGCATGACAGTATTAATGTGAAGTTCACAAACTCCTAACTGGGTTCATAACACTGACTTTCCAACAGAGTTAATAATTCAAACAAACATACTAGCATAAACAAAGCCAGGAGATGTTCAGAAACAGAACATGGAGATACATACTTCTGAAAATGTATCTTTTTCCTAGAAAATAATCTACTTAACAGATCTTCTAAAATCAAATAACACAGGAAGAGGATCACTGAAAAGCAACAAGTGTGGTTATTGTCAAGGTTAAATATGTGTTAAATATGATTTTGGACAAGCCAAGTGACCTTTGCCTGCTGGCAATTTTCTTCAGCAGAAACTTAAACTGTGTTTTAAATAGCAAATTAGATTGCCCCCCAAGGACAACAGAGCTCTTGTCTTCCTATCTGAATTGCTGTTACTTGGAGCAGCAAGTTAAAATAATTTTAAAACAATAATAAATAATCTAATTTTCAAAAATATATCCTCTTTGTAGAGTTACTTGGAATGTATTTACAAAAATTCTATTAAATTTATCAGTGATACTGCTTTAGCCCAGGGGTTTTTAACATTCATTCATCAAAATGTTATGAACATTGATAACATGAGCAGGGAAAAGTGAGGATATTTCTTTGCCTTCATAAACTTGACAAAATGGATGAAATGAGAGCTAAGTCTGTAACGCACCACTACTGGAGATGTCTACACTCAGCACAGGAATTCTCAAAAATTCAT
This sequence comes from Campylorhamphus procurvoides, assembly GCA_013396655.1. Lineage (NCBI taxonomy): Eukaryota > Metazoa > Chordata > Aves > Passeriformes > Dendrocolaptidae > Campylorhamphus > Campylorhamphus procurvoides. Next base: position 1,447,956 of record WBMV01009291.1, on the reverse strand, counting down.
GTGCAGTCATGTACATGTCTGTTTCTTCTGATGGGCACAGCAGTGCCAGGCAATTTTGGAAATCTAGCTCAGTGCAGAAGACATAGCAGGATTTGAAGATTATACATTCCCGTGCATTCCTCTTCTGCAGTTATCATTGATGTGCTGACTTGCTTGAGTCTCATATGATCTTAGGAATGTGACGTTTCATATGTTTCTCTCTTTGCACTGTTTAATAGCCTAGCCCTCATGGTTTCTATGTGAAAGGTATGTGAAACCTCCACATGCTTTAGAAGGGTGATTTTTTACTTGCTCCAATCTAAAGAAAGTTTGACAGCCAGAGTGGGGATGGGTGGGAGTGAAGGGCTGGGGGCATCGCACAAAGCTGTTCTTAGTGACTGCAGAAAGGCACAGGATATGCATGGCTCAACATATCTGACTAGCGGCAGCAGTCTTCACCTCAGGGACTATGAGTCTATGGGGCCAGATGGGATCCACCCAAGGGTACTGAAGGAGCTGGTGGAAGAGCTGGCCAGGTTACTTTCAAACCTTCAGCAGCTGCCCTGACAAACATGTAGGTCATGACTGGAGATCAGCAAATGTGTTGCCAGTCTACAGGAAGGACTGGAAGGAGGATCTGGGGAACTACAGGCCTGTCGGCCTGAGCTCGGTGCCAGGGAATGTCATGGAGCAGATAATCTTGAATGCCATCATATGGTGTCTGCAGGACAACTAGAAGATCAGGGCAATCCAGCATAGGTTTGTGAAAAGCAGATCCTGCTTGACCAATCTGATCTTCTTCTGTGTCAAGGTCACTCATTTAGTGGATGAGGGAAAGGCTGTTGTCTACCTGGAATTTAATGAAGACTTTGACCCTTTCCCACAGTACTCTCCTGGAGAAACTGGCTACTCATGTCTTGGATGTGTGTATTCTTTGTCTGGATGGCCAGACCGAGAGAGTGGTGGTGAATGGAGGTAAATCCAACTGGCAACCAGTCACTGGTGGTGTTCTCCAGGGCTCACCATTTGGGCCAGACCTGTTTAACATCTTCATCAATGATCTGGACAAGGCAATTGATTGTACCCTCAGCCAGTTTGCAGACCACACCAAGCTGGGCAGAAATGTTGACCAGCTAGAGGGCAGGAAGGCTCTGCAGAGGAATCTGGATAGGCTGGATCAATGGGCAAGGCCAATTGTATGAGGTTAAACAAGACCAAGTGGTGGGTCCTGCACCTGGGTCACAACAACCCCAGGCAGTGGTACAGGCTGGGGGAATGTGGCTGGAAAGCTGCCTCGCAGAAAATGACCTGTGGGTGCTGGTCAACATGAATGTCTGAGAACAAGCCAGCAGTGTGCCCAGGTGGCCAAGAAAACCAGCGGCATCCCAGCCTGTATCAGCAACAGTGTGGCCAGCAGGACCAGTGATTGCTACCTGTACTGGGCACTGGTGAGGCCACACCTTGAATCCTGTGTTCAGTTTTGGGCCACTCACTGCGAGGAAGACATTGAGGTGCTGGAGCATGACCAGAGAAGGGCAACAAAGCTGGGGAAGGGTTTGGAGCATAAGTCTTATGAGGAGTGGCTGAGGGAGCTGGGGTTGTTTAGACCCAAGAAAAGAGGACTCAGGAGGGCCCTTACCTCTCTCTACAGATACCTGAAAGGAGTTGTAGGAAGATAGGAGCAAGGTGGAGGGTCAGTCTCTTCTCCCAAGTTACAAGCAGTAGGACAAGAGGAAATGCCTCAAGCTGTGCCAAGGAAGGTTTAGACTGGATACCGGGAAAAAAATTCTTCAATGAAAGAGTGGTCAGGCATTGGAACAGACTGCCCAGGGAAATGGTGGAGTCATTGAAAGTGTTCAAAAAATGTGTAGATAGGACTCCTGGGGACATGGCTTATTGTTTGCCTTCAAAGTGCTGAGTTAACTGTTTCACTCTATGATCTTAGAGGTCTTTCCCAACCTGATTGATTCTGTGATCCTATGGCTGACTGGAAAGTGTTCCTCCTTGTAAGAGATAGTTCAGGACAGCTGATCTTCAAAATGTGTGTGATGCTTCTACTCTCTGCCTTGAACACCAATATCTTTAAGGTTGGTTGTATCTACCTGCTTGTTTCTTAACACACCACAGAATGTGGATAAATGTTTTAAAGGTATTATTTCTGCATTCTAGATCCATCAATGATCTGTGTTCAAAAAAAAGAAGGTAACACTCACTGTGTTTTTACAAAATGCAGTTTCCTGTAAATGCCAGACTTACACTGATCCTCCATAAATTGTTCACAGAGAAGACAGAAGAAATGCACAAAGTTTTGCTATCACTGGTGCTGGGAGCATGAATTTTGACAGTGTGTGTGAGATGAGCCATGGCTCTTGGAATAACAGAAATAAGGGGAGGCAGATGCCTGGGTGTTGTAGTTCAGGGCCATTGCAGTGATGTTTATAACTCCTGAGGCAGTGAGACAGTTGGAGAGACCACAAAGATAACCTATAAAATTACTCTGAGTAAATTTATTTGCAGTTATATATGAAACTAACTTGAGGCAAAGTGTAGTGCAACCATCACTCACATTTTCACTCCAGATAGTGTATTGCCCAGTGTGCATAAAATAAATTGATCCCTGCTTCTGCAATTATCTGTATTTTGCAAGGAGAGCCTTACTTCTTCTGCCTATCACACAGCCACAGTGCATTGGAAACAGATGGACTTCGCATTTATTTATCCCCTCTCAGTTGAAGATTTTAAATCATTCTGAACATATTAAGTATGTCTGAGGCAATTCCTCTGACAAAGGATTTTCTCAATTTGGTTTTCCTGGACAAGGAAAATCGAAGAGATTCCTTCATCAGCACAGACCATATCTGATCTTGCCTACAACGGAGAATTCCAGGGAGGAATGGTCACTCATTGAAACCATCCCAACTAAGTGAGTAATTAACCAATTTAATAATGATGCAATAGTACATTTTAGTCTGCTTTTTAAATTAATACTGCTATGGAGATGTTCAAATCTGAAGCCTGATATGGGTGAGGCTGCTGCAGCTCCATGACCCTGGTCCAGCCTGTCATGAGGACGAGTAGGCACATGCACACACACATACACCCCATGCATGTGTGCAGTGTTGGCCACATAGATTACAGACAGACACATAGAGGACTCACACAAACACAAGCAGTGCCACTGGCCTCACCTTGCTCCCCTATCTGACTAAGCAGGATGGAAATCTGTTATAGGGAATATTTATACATATGTGTGCACGGTGTGGATCCCTCCAGGAGACAGACTCAGATACACAATCTGCCCCTGAATCCCAGGCTCCTAGAAGCTGACAATTGGACACAAGTCCCCGGAAGCACCATTCCACTCTGTTTGTTAGAAAAGACCTCCTTATCCACACCAACACCCCCCCCCAACCAAATCCACTCACCTAAATAAACCACCACATCCCATAGTTGCTTCAGCAGATGTCTGGGACCTCCTGGACCCACCACCAGTCACCTCCTCCCAGGAACACAGCTCTCTGGCTCACAGGCAACCTTCCCTACTCAACGGCTCATGCCACTTGATCTTCACTGGCACTTACATGGTGCTCATGTACACACCTGCACTTGCACCAGGCGGTGTACCATGAACACAGGGCTCTCTGACCCTTGGTCCCTGCCCTGTGACTGCACCCAGATGCCTTTACACACACATGCACACAGAAGACACAATTCCTCAGCCAGGCTAAAAGTAGAAAGGAATTGAGTAAGATAGTACAAACTGTGCTAATCAGGTGCAGGGCATGCCCAGGCAGGTGTACTGACCAGCAAACTAATTACACAAGTGAGCTTTTTTAATACACTTTGGCTTTTTTTTCTTCCCTCGAGTTTGGCCATCCCCAAAACTACCTTGATTCTTCCCCCTCTCCCATTCCCTTGCCTTTGTTTTCTCCCCTAACCATCTCATAAATCTTCCAGAGTCCTAAAATGCCTTTGCCTGCATCTCATAATAAATCTCATAGCTCTACAGGCAGAGACCCTCTTCAGTACCAAACATGCCCCAGAGATCCAATCTGGAGTGTTCCCTGGCCAGTGGGGCTGAGGTCCCCCAGGATGGCCCTGGGAGCATCTGGGTTGATGCTCATGTCCCTGTGCTTATTTGTGTGTGTGGAGATGAGCTCTTTATGTGTAAGGGAACAAAGACCACTAGTATGAATCACCTGTTTGCACCAATGCTAGTGGATTTGCACTAAAACAGCTGTATTGAGACTTGAATATGTTGGGCCAGATGCTCTGCTGGTGCTGTAACTCTACTGGTATTGAAGTAATAACAATTGTTCCTAACTGGTATAGCCATGTTGTTGAGTTTGGGAACATATCCCAACAAGTCTTTTACCCAGCTTCCCTTCCCTAAGCCACAAAGCACTTGCAGGTGAAAGTTTTGTTTTGTTCTCTCTGACACTGGAGAGATAGGGAAGAAAAAAACTCCCTTTTGAGGTCACATGAGAAGGAAACTAAGAAGTTCGTGTACTTTTGTTTCTATGTTTTGTTGCTCTCTCACCTTTGGTTCATTTTATGACAGAGAAATGCAGGGTGAGAAAGAGACAGCAAACACTTTTGCAACATAACCTTGAATATTTCAGTTGTTGCATTAAATGTTCTTGTTTTTCAAGTTTCTCTTTTATGCACTTTAATAACACTCCCTTGAGCTTATGAAATCAGCTCAATTTCAAAAACAGTTGCTAAAAGGAGTGCACTTTCTTTCCCCAAGATTTCAAATCTTATTTTCCTAGACAAACTCATCCATTTTGCAATCTTCTGTTTGTAGAGACGCTTTCCTGGTCCCAGAAAGTAAAATGACTCCTAAGTGAGTTTTATAAAAGTAAATATTTATCGGATGCATGACTGCACCTTGGAACTGTGAAAGAACATATTTTAACATCTTACCCATTCACAATGATGTTTTCATCTGCTCAGGTGGTGAACATATGTGCTGTCTTTCTAATTTCACTATGTATATAACAGTTATGAATAAAGATAAAACAATAGTGACAGCTAACATGTTCCCTTTTGTGGTGTGGCATAGCTCTCCATGAGTTTGCTGAAAACTGGAGAATCCACTTGCAAAAATTAGAAAGCTTTCAGCAGGGCTTCTTGCTGAATCAAGAGAATGGCTGCAGTGATTTTGGAATTGCTGTATGTGAAGTTTCCTATCTTAGTCTTTTAGAGTCAATAATAAACAGCTGCAGTGAGATCAGAACCTTGTTGTTTGTATTCAAATAAATATGGGTTGGATGATCCTAGGACTGTGTATGTGCATACATAATCCTCTGTCCTTCTGCTCTCATTTTCCAAACCATGCTTATTGGGTCACAGATATTAAATTAAATACAAGTAGATTTTAAAATCTAATATGAATGTGTATTTTACACAGTTACTGTAGCAAAATCATGTCCAGAAAGGCCTAAAGAAGTAGAATCCAAGGAACCCAATCTTAGAAGGTGAGGTAAACCTTGCATAGCTATGGGCTGCAGTTGACTGTGCTGGGGTGTACTCACTAACAAACTACTGCTTGGGCTACTGAACTTAGCTAGTATTAAATGAATAACAAAATTATTTGCCAAAATCTTCAGCAATCAACACATACTGTGAAATTTTCCATCAGCACTGCTATGTATTAATTTCTTAATAAAAGCCCAAATGTTTCTTCATCTATCTGTAAACTTGTAAAAAGATAATTAAGCAATTTTTTTCCATGCCTTTCTTTACCATTCCAGCACAACTTGATTGAAGCATAATTGCCAGATGGCAAATGGCGCTTCTTTTAATGGCAAACTTGTCAAAGAAAATGAAAACTTTTCTTCAGCTTCATCTTAGCTTTTCATGTTTTAAGAACTTCACAGTTACTAAAAAAAAAAAAGAGAAAAAAACCCAAAAAAGAGCTTCTGTTGAAAATGTTTCAACTTTTGCTCACCAAGCTGATTAATTTTTATCCAAAGGTGTCTAGTGTATGAAAACTGATGTTTTCCATGAGACAGCACAGGAGGTCTGTGTCATCTGGGGGGCATCAGGGTAGCAGAACCCCACAGTCACAGTGACCATCAGCCTGGTACAGGATTCCAGGCAAGCGGAGAGGCTTCAGACCCATGGCCAATACTCAGAGAATAGCTGAGGCTGGAATGGACCCCTCTAGGTCATCTAATTCTAGATGAAAGATGACCTAGAGTTCATCTTGTTCTCCCTGCTATGATGATGGCACTGCCTGGGGTCAGTGAAGGGCACTCAGGTCAAGGGAAGTCGAGGGTGAGACAGCTGATATTCCCACAATATTCTGACCTTCCCCCTAAAAAGCACCTGCATTATTTCTTCCAACTTGAGTGAAAAATGTGCAAAAAATGCCTCTTCCTTATCTGATTCGTTGGCCTTTGATTAGGATGGAGGATTTGTCCAAGAAAGAGATCACATGGTTGTCATTTCTTCCCAAGAGCTACTGTCAGTTCTGGAGAAGCCCTGGGAGGAGAAGGATACAAGACCTTCCATTTTCCCTGTGGTTGTTTAATCTTGGTAAAAGTTACTTAGTAATCTGTCCTTTTCACTTCTCCACATCTCAGAAACTTCTCCTGACAGCTGTTTTATGAAGACTGGAGGAAATCCCATACTCTCCCTGGCCCGGGGGGACCAATTCTCCAGAGCAAATATCCCTGAGGAACGTGTAAACCAGGTAGTTTGCAAGTCCTGTTTAACTTACTAAATCGTGGATCCCCATTTCACTGTTCCAGGTAAACAAGTGAGGACTGTCATCAGGAGATGATGCCTTGATCTTCTTGCTCATAGATTAATTAATGACCTTGATTTCAGGTTAACTCAGGCTCTCTGACTTGAAGTCCTATTGGATATCAGAAGGTATTTCAAGATAATTACTTGCTGAGGTGCTTTGTAGACAGGCAATTTGCCCTGAGTGGTGTTTTCTGTCAATCAGGGGCAAGGAGCTGTATGTTATGGGCCAACAGAGAAAAGGAACAGGATATATTTTAATGGTGAGCAATCCCAAATAAGTTCCCAAATAGCTTGGATGAGAAAACCCTTGTATCAGCTGCAGGAACTGTCAAAATTTTTTCCTAGGTTCTGACCCCTTGGACTTAAAGAGAAATAAATAAGGAATGAGTAAGACATGCAAAGGAAAAAAAAGTAAGAAATAGCAAATGTTTGGGGATATAATCAACGAAAAACCAAACAAACCCCCATGTGACATACCCAAATCTGCCTGCCAAGCATGTGATTTACATCTTCTGCAAGAGAATTTAAAAGAAATGTCTAATAACATATTTGATTCTCTTAACCCTCTCCCCTTTTGTTACCTCTGTCCATGACATTCAAGAGTACAGCTGGAGCCCCCCAAGCTAACTGAAGTCATATGATGCTCTGAGGGCAGCCAAACATCCCAGAAGCAGTAAGAGACCGATACACTCAGCAGCCCTGAGGGATAGCCAAGTGCTTTTTAAAAAGAGAAGCAAACAGAAAGATGAGGTGCAGTAAGTGGATAGAGGACGGGGTGGGGGGGTATACAGACTGTTTGACCAAATTTGTCATGTCAATAAAAATATTCTTTTTAATTAAATATTACATGTTTGTATTTTTCTTTTCTTCTGTTCTAATGGAGGAGTCATACTAAACTATTCGTGGTATGTGAAGTATTGGAAAAATAAACCTGGACAGAAGAGAGGCACAGATGTTTTCTGTGTTCAATTGCTTTTTTAAAAATCATTCTTAGTTATCACCCTTTGCAGGAAGAGACAGCTCTGTGGGCCATGTGCTGAATGTCCTCCTGTGCAGTCTGGGGTCTGTGTCAATCAGTAGGTACTGCTGAACGAGGGGAAGAGAGGGATGGTCTGCTCAGGACCTGCTACTGGAATAGACATACTGTGCTGCTAGGCTGGCAGCAAAAGGGTCTTCTCATCATTCCTGCTAGGATGAAGTCCACATGGGACAATAATGACTGTGCTGGGACTTGCATTGGTGCCACCATCAGTGCTGTGAACCAGGACTAATTTAGAGGTTGAAAACAACAGTTAAAAGTCCATGAGAAGCAAATGCAAAATGTTAGGATTTGTGGCTGACTACTAGAACAAAATGCAGCCTAAGAGGTGAGAAGTTTGGGACAGTGTTCCTTGGTTTGAGTCCATGTAGCTGTAACTCCAGTCAAAACCGGCAGCATAAAACCAAATGAGGGGAGCTGCTGCTCCCTTACATTGCTGAGATGGTATGACAAGGAATGAGGGATTTCCACAGCTTTTAAGATCTCCGTGGCAAGTATAACTTGACAACAAAGAAAAGGATTTCATTTAGGGTTGTGTCTTTTACCCCAGAACAGTCACACAATCATTATGGAAATATAAAAATTATATTGAGCCTTGAACCTCAGAAAGCAGGTTTTTCCTCTGTAGAGGAAAAACACAAATACAATAAACATCTTTATTTTTCTTTTGCTCATTCATCATACAATCATAGAATGGTTTGTGTTGTAATGGAGCTTAAAGACCATCAAGGTCTGACCCCCCTGCCCTGGGTAAGGATGCCACCCACAAGATCAGGTTGCCCAGGGCCCTGTGCAACCTGGCCTTGAGATCTCCTGTCTGTATCTTTATTCCAAGGTAGCTAAACAGAAACAGGAGGGCTGTGTCTTCTCTCTTGAGCTATTCTATTTGAGCTGCATAGCCAGTCTGACCAGAACAGCTTTCCCACCAAATAGCACCTTTCACTTTGTTGGCATTTGGCATCAGTATGAGAGAATTTAGCAGTCATCTGTGTCCATCTGATACACCAGTTTGATTATAGACATGTATACTAGATTACTGGGAATAAGATGCATGGTTTGCTTTAATCTGAAGATAACGTACATGAGGGACATCTCCAGTGCAGTCTATAGATCTACATTAGCACAGATATATTATACATTAAGCCAGAAAAAGACACAGAGAGCCTTATTCTAGAGTCTTTTAGAAAAATATGAAAGGTGTTTCCTGAGAAAAAGTCAGCTCATCATTTTAGTCAATTCAATGGCAAAATCCACTACCATGACACATGAATAATTTAAGTTTATTTTGTGACCAGATTATCACAAAATAATAATGCTGCATTCTGTTGGAGATTCAACCACATTACACTGGTTGAATGTAAACACAGAGGGATTGATTTTGCAGTCTTTCCATTGCTAGATCATTCACCTTGCTACACTGAATGATGGATGATGTGAACCCACACAGAAGGGAGAGATCTGCAGAGGCCAGGGATGCTTTTTCACAGAGGACTTAGAAATATCAAATTTTGATTTAATTTTGATTTCATGGAAAATAGTGATAATTCTCCATGTAGTTAATCACCTTCTGGTATTTTCTTAAAAAACACACCTTGATTGTTACATAAAGTAACTAAACCAAATGAAATAAAACATTAAATTTAAAATGCAGCTTCATTAGAAATTTTCTCTCAAAAATTCTTAGAAAAATAGAAGATATTAAACTAGCTTACAGGAAAACAAAGCACAAAAATATTTGTTTCTGGCAGTCCTGGATATTGTGATGAAATATTTTGATAACTCTGTCAAAATTAATCCAGAAAGTTGCAAGTGAACACTTTTTCACATGGTAAACGGACAGTGTGTGTAAACCATCTCTCACACATCTCATTTCATGAAATCTGTATGGATCCTCTTTTATACACTTATAATTTTACACTAATCTGTGGCTTTGTGGATATTTTTGCTTAGAAATACTCTCCCCAGATCTGCCAGGAAGTTTGTGAGACTCCAGAAATCATCTTTTGGTTGAGCCTGTAATAATGACTGATAAAAATGGAGTGAACCACTGGTGACCTGCCACAAGGCACTCAGCACTTCAAATATATTTAACTTATACTTTTGTGGTATATTTGTTTGAAAAGTTCACACCATGAAAAAGAATTTTGCAAAATACTTAGGACTGTCTATGTTCCCTTGGTTCCATAAGCTATAACAGGAGAAAAGAGAGTCGGTCATTTGGGGAAATATTAAGGCTATTTGCTTATTTGGTGCATAGATGGTGGAATGAGCAAGATAAATGTGAAATTCAGAGCCCTACAGCAGTCAGGAAAGGGCTTGAACTTTCTTTAAATACCAGCAGTTTTGTTAGTCTGGTCAATTGATCCTGGATAAAAAGAATGTTGTTGGTATCTCAGTAAGCTGGTTAATGTGAATTAGACTAAAGTGTTTCAGAGGTAATGGGGACAACTCGGTTAGCCAAAAAATGCATTAAGAAAATATGTTTTAAAAAATGTAACTTTGCAGAGCTGTCAGCACGAGGAGGGTGTGTGTCATGCCAAATGGAACTGCAACATCTTCCTGACAACTTTCAGATTCCATTAGCAACCGAGGATGCCTGTGAATTCAACTGTTATATCCATTAGTGAGCAGTTCATGCTCATCTTTATTAACTGAATCACTATCCATCTCATAGACTATCTCTGATTTTCTTAGAATGACACCAGAAAAAATGTGCAACCAAACACCACAACTGAATTGGATGTTCTTTTGCGCCTACAGGAAAAAGCATGCTTGAATGCAATCATTCTTTTAAGAAAAAAACAACTGACCCATGGATTAACTTGGGGCCAAGCTGTGCTTTGGCATCAGGTAATACTGAAATAGCAGCTACGGTCACAGATATGCTCCTGTTCCTCCTTCTGCCTGCTGTATTTCACACCAGAGCCATGCATAAATGCAATCCTTACATTCAGGAAAGTAAATACACAGACTGTGCCCTCCTTACTTCCTTAAGAATGTACAAGTTGAGATTTCAAAAAACTTTTAAGAGCCTGAAAATCAAAATTGCTGGCTGGCACATACCCGAGTCTAAAACATCACTCCTGACTTCACTCTCCTACTTAGCCCCTGGAAGTTTTTGCTAGTTAGTCAAATGAGAAGTCTAAAGATTGATACCTAACCACTCTCAATATTCATGAAGCTAGAAGAAGAACAACTATGAAGGAGCATAATACTGTAATGCAATAGGCATCCAGGCAGATAGGCAAGCCTAGGGTTTGCATTCAGGATTATTCTTCTCTTTTTAATGCAGTTGCTACTTAATAAGAGGGATGGGGGAAGGAGGTGGAAGGTACCCAATTCTATAATTTATGTCACTCTTTTTGGAAGACCAGCTTTGAACCCCCAGGCCAAGAGGAATTTTGATCTCAATCTCCCTCTTTCTGCATGATTGCTCTAGCCATTAGCTATGATGTAAAGACCACAGCAATGCTATGATGGTCTGGGAGTGGCTGATACGTCTTGAACTGAATTTATTGCTTTGGGGTGATAGCTAGGAATGCTTTGAGCAAGGGTGCTGGGTAAGGCTGATCAGAGGAGCTGGATACTTGGGGCAGCATGTATGATCCAGATGTCCTCAAGGAGATTGGTGTTTAGATGTTCAGCTCAGCAGGCACAATGCAAGCAACATGGAAATTATTTCATGAAGAAATTACTTTATGAAAATTGGTCTCATGTACATCCCTAGTACACAGGACATTCCCTTGGGTCTCCTTTGTGGCCAATATTATGTCCCTGTAATCCTAAAATATAACTATTTAACTCATCGTGCCTGCAATTATATAAAGGTTTTGTTGCAGCTCAGTGATTTTTTCACACCAGAAACTTGAGGGGAAGTGTTTCATGTTCTGGGACATGACAGGAGGGAATGAGAAGGTGTCTGAAGATGGAAAGCCTGGTGACATAGTGCTGAAGGACTGTAAAATGCAGAGGGCTGAAGATAGAGTAGTGTCACCCATACTGCTTCTGGAGCAGCTGCTGGACTGAACTGTCCCCAGAACTGGGCAGAGGTTTTGTTTTGGAGGGAAATAGTAGTTTCACTCTGTAAGACTGTGCAGGAGCACACTATTTTTCACGTAGTGCATGTGCATCAGGAAAAGTGCATCAAGAACTGAGAAACAGAGTTATTTATCCAGCTAAAAATATGCTCAGACGCTAATGTGCTTACACAGGGGCATGTAAACACTTGTACTCCTGCAGTGCAGGCCGGGAGTGGATGAGAGGCAGAATCAGGGCTTCGTCTCCTTCCACACTGCACCTTTGCAGAGGAAAGAGCTTGTGCCCTGTCACAAGCAAAAGTAGGCACTTGTCCCTGAAGAGGAGGAATTCCCTGAGGAGGGCTTAGGAATAAGTACCCAAGAGACACTTTCCCAGGGCATTTCTGGGCTTCAGCTAGTATGTGCTATAGTCAGATAGCAGGGACATATTTGTTTTCATGCTATTTCAACCCAGCTGTCCCAGGAGTCTAGAGATGTGCAGCTACTGTCAGTATATTTTTTTTCCTTCCATGTTTTGCCTGCAATGGTTAATTTAGTTTTATTCCCTTCAGCGTAACAACATGGGAATGTGTTGAGAAGGTTGACTTCCTTAATTACAGTAATAGGGGTTTTGGAGGTGTAAAACTGTATATTTCAGCAGCAGAAATAAGCTGTCCAGGGCAAAGTCAACATTAAGAATGCCAAGTTATGTGTTATGCTTCTCAGCTTCTGGTGTTTCAGCAGAACAAAAAAATGCATTTCTGTTGAGATTGTTCCAAAGAGAAATATCAAAGAGTTTTATTTGTACATAGAAATATTTTATTTAACAACACAAAGTTCACCTGCTGGACTATATGCAGACATCTTTAGAAGCAAACACACAAAAAAAAAAGTCTGCACCCAATTAGTTGATCCATAACTACATCAAGACTCTCAGAATGAAACATGATTAAGCATCATATTTAAAAAAGACAGGCAGTGTAGTACAAATTACAGTGTACCACATCAAAGGAAACCCAGGAACACAAAATCCACAGATCAGCTTCAAGAAGTTATTTAGAACAGGAGCATAACCAGGATCTGAGGCCCCATTTTGAGAAATTTCAATTTACCTTGCTAGATGGTTTTCAGGTGGGCAGTGAGACCACACAGAGTAAAATACTACACTTGATAAGCACTGACCATGGAATTGCAGGACTTTAGGGGCCCTAAGCAGTCATGCCTTGAAGCACTGCCAGGCCACTCGCCGCTTGCATACATTGCTCCAAGAAGATGTGGACAGAAGAGTTCAGAGCTAACAGGACTCACGAATAAAATGTAAAAAGCCATCATAATGTCTTGGAATGGAGTGGTAGTTAATACAGCACTCATGTGCTTGTGCAATTTGTTTTGAACCCATTTGTGTTGTTGTTGCAGTGGCAGAGGTTTGTTGGGCTGTACAGCAGCTCCTCAGCAATCAGCAATCAGGTTCCATATCAGCAGCCTTGGAGCTGGGGAGTCATACAGGCTCTTCCTGCCCTGCAGAGAGGCCACACACACAGCCACTGACTTTTGTAAAGCTGTGCTCTGCCACATGAGCAGTTTTGTTCTTAAATACAAACCACACACATCAGTAAAAATTTCATTTCAGTTGCAACCATAAACAAAGGAGAGAATAAACTGGAAATCAGATATACTAAGGGTCATGGAAAGCTGTCAGCAAAGTTCATGGTGAGAGAAGACCATTTTCAGGCTGACCATCCGCACACTTGTGTTGAACACCTATATTCGCTTATCTCCTGCCAAGATCTGAAAAAGTATCTCGAATGTCTGAGACATGCCAGGCCCCTGTGGGCCACAGCAAAACTTTGTTGGGTTTCCAGGGATCAGGAGGAATTAACTTGCTTATTTAAAGAATTTTATTCTTTTAAATTAATTAAACATCCTCTGAATCGTGAGAAAAAAATAATCCACACATAGTCTTTTTGCAATATGATTTTCCTTATCTGTATATCATGCTTCCAAAACACTGCATCTCTAATATTCAGATATGTATGTTGCTACACTCTTAGAGAGTATACAGAATAAACCTTCCTTTTTGATAATGATTGCACCCCTTTATAATGAAAAGTATGGTAAAAGAGGTTTCCTGTAAAAATAACATGTAGGAAAATCAAGAAAATGAAGTTTTAGATTTTTAAATAACCCCCCCCCCCAACACGAATATTTTAAAACAAACAGGACAAATATTATAATAAGCCTTTTAAAAATATTTTTCCTTCAAAGCATTAAAGGTGTACTTGCCACTGAAATGATAGTTTCACTGATGTGTGTGGTTTGTATTTAAGAACAAAATCGCTCATGTGGCAGAGCATAGCTTTCCAAGAGCCAGTGGCTGTGGCAGAGACCCCTTATGGCCCAGTGGCTGTGTGGGGCATCTCTGCAGGGCAGAAAGATCCTGGATACTTGTAGGGCAGAGGTTTCTCTTTAGTGGCATAGCTAGGCTGAGAAAATCAGAGACACATTATTGTTCTTTATCAACACTTTATCCAAAAGATGTAAGGTGTTACGTGCTCATATTCCAGGGTGAGGAAAAAAATTGGTCAAGTTTTACATATTTAGTTTAAATTTCCAGTTCCTTGAGATTTAGATATGTTTTTCTTTTAAATGATGCCTATTAAGTATGTTCATATCTGTAGCTCTGAATACATGGTGGTCATAAAACATCACTTTGAGCTACTTCTGTTGATATGGCACCATGATGGAGTTTTGAGCCACTATTCACTACAGAATACTTCCTATTGAAATACCCTCTTTTCTCTTCTCACAGCCCTATGCTTTCCTAGCTCTTGCGTAGTAATCGCATGTTGTATTTTTTTTAATATATACAGGTAGGACTATACATACTGCTCTGAATCAGGTTTCCCTTAATATGGAAAATCTGAAAAAAAAAAAAAAGAAAGAAAAAAGTAATGAAGACAACTTGTTTGATTGAACTCTTTATCTGGATGACTTCAAATACTTTTACATCTATCTTTATTTTTATTTGGCAAATGAATCAAGAATAATTAAATGGGAACGGTAACATCTGTCACCAATCAATGGACTTGCAGTAAAATTAAAAAGGCATTTTTTTCTCCTAAAATCCACTTTTTTTCATCTGATGCCATTCATTGAGATCAGATGCATTTCACTCTAGCTATGTCAGATCTTAGAATTACATAAGTAATAAAGTCCTGAAGGCCAATGGCATGGGAACAATGGAATGCGTAACAATATAATCAGCAGCGAAATCTATATGTAGTGTGTGGCAGTGTAATGTTATAAAATATGATGATTTTTAAACCATTTTGTTCTTTGTCACCAGGCTCTGTGGCTGCTAAGAGTTTTTAAACTAGTGTAATTTTATCTTAGCTGATGCCTTTTTAAAATTTTCTTTGTTTCTGACTTTGGAAATTATTATATAAGACACATGAAGGAGACAAGTCAGGCAGTATAAATGGATAAAACAGTCTATACTGTGCTTAGAAAATGTTAAGCAGAGCCAACAACTTTTTAAACTTGATGGTCGTTTGCAGTGAACACAGAAGTTTTCTTGTTTGAAAAGCTATCATGGAATTCAATAGCAAATTGAATTTTATTGCTGGGATTAGTTGAGCTCTAGCACTTCTATAATGAAAGTGTCACTTCACAAGAAGAGAAAAATTCCAGGTCAAGGGAACAAATTTCTGTTCTACTCATTCTAGTAAAAGACAGATACAGCTTTTTATACTGTTCCTTTTTCATAAAACCATAGAATAATTTCAGCTGGAAGGGACCTTTAAATGTCATATAGTCCAGCTCCCTACAATTATCAGGGACATCTTCAGCTACATCAGGTTACTCAGAGTCCCTTTTAACCTGACCTTGAATGTTTGCAGGGATGGAGCATCCATCACCATTCCAGACAATCTGTTCCAGTGTTTCACCACCCTCATTATAAAAAACATCTTCCTTGTATCTAATCTTAATAGATGTTTTTCTTGTTTACAAGTATTACAACTTGCCTTAAAACAACAGGCCCTGCTAAAAAGTTTTTCCCCATCTTTCTTGTAGGCCCCCTTTAGGTATTGAAAGGCTGCAATAAGGTCTACCCAGAGCCTTCTCTTCTCCAGGCTGAACAACCCCAGCTGCCTCAGCCCGTCTTCACAACAGATATGCTCCAGTCCTCTATAACAGTAGAACCAATGATATGTTAAACCATTGTCAAGGGTGCTAAGGATACAATAGAAGAGATAGGAAGCTTACAAATAAGGAGGATCCCTCTGTCAAAAGGCTGTGGCACAGGAACAAGGGGCCAAACATGGCAAAAACCTTCAGAAACCAATCCAAGGAACCCCTGGGGAAGCCAGATGGGGTTTGTAGGCAGAGGAGTTAATTTACTTGAGTTTATTGTAGGATTATGATCTTAATTTGCTCTGATGAATTTAAGTAGAAAGAATCACCACACACGTTGGGGCTCTGGGAGAAAATTCTCAGGGGTGGATTCATCCCACATAACTCTGGCCTGTTCCTGTTAGGCAACAGCCCTGAGCAAATTGTGTTAGGTCCATCAGCACAGAAAGACTTGCAGCTCTTGATTCATCCTCTCTTTTTCCAAAAGCCATTGATTGCTTAGGTTAAACTAAGTGTCTATCTTTCAAGGAAGTAAATTAGGTGATAGGAGTCCCTGTCCCAGATATCTTTGATCGATTGGTATTTTCTCTAGTGTACCTCTGGTGGCTGGAGAAGTGGCCAGAACCATGTGCCTGGGTCTTTGAGCACTGTCTGCAGGAGGGCTGAGAGCCCTGAAGCTCTTTTTTCCTACAACATGTGCATGTTTTGCAAAGTCTCTAGATTTCTGGCAGGGGTGGAGTATTATGTCTTAACCTTGAAAGAAAATGACTGTTTTTTCAGTGGGTATATGTTAGTAACCTGAATGTTTGCAGCTGTGAGGTACTTTGGATACTATGAAGTGCCTCAGGGCACTCAAAGCAAAAATAGTCTTTGAATTTGCAGAATATATGAAATTGAGAATTTGAGAAACTGGAGATTTGAAGAAAGAGTTAGTTGTCATGTGAGATAACCATGCTTCCACTAGAGGAATGCTGGACTCAGTGATCCTTGTGGGTCTCTTTCAACTCAGGATATTTCATGATTCTAAGATCCAAAATTTACTTCTACCTAAAAATAAAGAAAAGCTCAGGGAAACATGAAAAAGAAATTATTGATTCTGATTCTCCTGAAACTAGGAGTTTAGAGGAAATCGTTCTGCTTCTGAAGGACATAGCTGCTTGGGCCAGTCTGTGGGAGTTTAGAGCATCACCAGCTCCCTGTGACATCAAATATGATGTCAGGTGTTTGCCACTACTCTGTATTTGGCTCTTTTGTGCTTACTATGTAAGAAAATGGCTTGTGATAACATTAGGCCCTGCTGTAAGCCCTCTGACATGTCCTACCAATGTTAGTAACCCATTCCCTGGAGTGGTACCAGCTTGTCCACTTGGCTTTTTTCCTATTCCTTTTCTCTTCTGGGTTTATAAGGTTTTAACATTTCTGGAGATCTTTTTAGAGGCATGAAAAAGCAAAGGACTATGACTAACTTGCATTGCCTCTGCCCTTCCCTTTCCAATGAGCTGGCCACAACTCAGTGAAAAGAGATGGAAACTTTGACAGTGGCTTCAAGTAAGGAGGACAGATGATGGCAGTGGCTTAAGCACTGGCCTGATCCCCAGAAAAGGACTTTGCTAGTGGTGCTCACAACCCTTGGGATTATTTACCTTTTTACCTAGATGGAGAAACTCCTCCTAGACTGTCAGTTGCCACATTCTTCAGAGTAAGGAGAAAAATACAAATAGTTAGCAGAAAATGGCATGTGTGACACTAAGGAGCACCCACAGCTTTGGGCAGGGACCAGTAAGGGTGCAGTATTTTTTCCTGATGAGGAGCTCTTAGAGTAGACCACGATCAAAATGTGGGAGGAGTCTCCTTTGCTCTTTCAGGCTTTTCTGCTTTACCTTTAACCTGACAGTTTTCCTGTCCATCCACTGATCCACTGCTTTCATTATACATGTCTTTGCAGACCCAGAAAAAGATTGGTAGTCATGTTGCATACAGCAAAGCTACAAGGGTTTTCAAGCCTATCAAATATGATTCACCTTAATTAAGTAGTTATTTTATTGAAGCAAGGGCAAATACTTAAAACTGTAGCAACTTTACCAGATGAACAATTTTAATAGACTAAACCTGACTTTTACCAGCTGCCCAATAGATTTAACATACTTCTTGTCTGAGAGCAAAACAGATATCAGGACTATTACCCCTGAAGTGAGCCTTTTTTCAGACTGGATAAACATACCTAATTTTCTGTATTTCAACATTCTCTAGATCTGCTTTTTGCCTTCCTCCAGCTTCAATACATCACCAAACGCATATCAAAGAAAAGGACATTTCTTCAGGATAACTAGAGAGCATAACACTGAATAGTTCAATGCATTTTGAAGGAGAAAAAGTAAGTTCAGGCTCTCTATTTGTCTCTGGAATTGGAAGAAATCTTGGGATTTTCAGATGCCTGTAAGGTTCTGAAAAGATGGAGGCTTTATCTGAGGGACCGAGGAGACAGCATTGGTTGTTCAAACTAAAGCAGCCACTAAGAATTGCAGGACTAGAGAGCAGGAGTGTGGGAAAGGGTGCAGTGGGGAGCAAGAACATTCATATTCAAATTATTTCATGCAGTCTACCTCATCCAGAAGTCTGTGCTAACTCAATTTAAAGAGATACTGTGTTTTAGTTTGAGAGCTTGTCTTCTAATAAAATCTTGCTTTAGAAACTGTAAACCTTTATGTATGTCTCAGTGCACTCACCTTCCAGAAAGAGTGGGGCAATTCTGCCTCCAAGTCCTGGTCAGTTTGGGGCCTTGCTGCAAATAAATGCAGAGGCTTAAGGAGGACAATATGCCAGAACGATTAGCAGCACCTGGGAGATGAAGAGAAATCCAGTCTGAAGACTGGAGCTATACAGGGCTTTAGAGATTGAGGGCTTCTCTATATGCTGTGTCTCAAATGCTTCTTTTCCGCTCAGCTATTGTGTGCTGCCAGATTTTGAGAATATTTCGTGGGGTTTAGAGGTTTCTTCAAGTATTACAAGCAGAACATAGCTATTTCTGCATACCCAGAAAACTCAGATCCCTCTGATGCGCATGCACAGAGAAATTCTTCTGTGTGGTTTTGAGACATTCATTAGAGCTGTGCAGTTTCCAGAAAAACCTGGATGGACTTATAGTACATACATGTATCAATGACACAGCACTTCCATACTATTTGCAGTGCTTCCAAAAAATTCCAGGTCCTCAGCACATACTCTGCAATACAGATTTGCACATGTACAGCCAGTTTGGGCTTGTCCAGAGATGTTGAACTTATTGAGTACCTGCAGACCATAAGCGAAGCATTTGCTGCTGCTTCCCTTGGACTTACAGTGCCTACATAACACTGTGCATGTGTCCATACATTTGTATGGGAACACCTGGCCAGAACTACGGGGGCAAGAAACAAGTGTTCAAGCCAGAGGGAAATTAGTGGAGGAATAATGTGCTGGATGAATCAGAAGGAAAAGGTTGTGACAAATGGCAGTTTTGTGGGTGTAAGACAGTTAACAACGGCAATGGCAATGCTCAGCACTGGGATGGGGTTTTCCTTGGACGTTCTCAGTGCTTTTAGTGCCAAGGGGCAGGAATAGTCAGGTTTCAGTGATATTCTGCAGGAGCAACAGATATATCAGAAGTTCAGGTAAACAAAGAAGTTAGAGGGAAAAGCAAAAGCTATGGTAGACATTGTACTTCTTAGATCAATATACTGGTGGATTACAGTGTGGGACGTTTTGGCACACTGCTGTTCTGCTGGGGGTTTTGGGAGGGTTTTACTCATGGTTTGCTTGCATTTAGAAAACAGAAGCAGAATTGTTATTCACTGTGACATGCATGCAAGCAGCAGGCTTCCCAGGATGCTGCTGAGGGACACATTGGAAAACACATACAATTGCATGAGAGACTGCACTGGAGAGACTCCAACCACTTCACAGAGTCCTGGAGGTGCCGAGAACACATTTCAGTCTGCACCACAAGTCAAACTCACTCTTGCTGGCATTAGCAGGTGAACAGTTCCACTGTATCACAGAATCACGGAATATTCTGACTTGGAAGGGACTCAAAAGGATCATCAAATCCAACTCTTAAATATATGTGCAAAGCAGATTAAAAGATCAGATTAATAATTTTAATGAAAAGTATTTACTGCATATGGCAAAGTCATTTTCAAATCTACGGTCTCAACCATTCACTTTTTAATATCCTGAAGGGAATTAGAGCAATTGGACTAATTACCTAACAAATTGCCTTTGTAGACCAAAGGCATTTTTAAATGCTGCAAGACCAGAAAAGGCTTATTTTCTTCCTGTAACCATAGGTGTCCAAACTAATATTTTTTTTTAATTTTGGCATTATAAGTGGGTCTCAGGCCAAGCTTTTATTTACCAAGTCCTAGCTGTAAGCCAATTCTGATGTCCAAGTTATAAAAAAAAGACCTTGAAAACAGCAACTTCAAATGGAAAAACTGTAGTTACCCAAGCTTTGGTGAGGTAAATGTGCTGCTATAATAACACAAAATATCTGTTTTCTCTATACACTGAGCCTCACCACAATCCTTTTGTGAGGAATTTATATTATTAGAGTAGAATTTCCCCAGTGGAATATGTATTCTTTATAGAATTGATGAATTAACCACCCCCTCATTCTCTGTTTTCTTCAGAAGGGAAATTTTTATTCTTGTTTACACAATGATCTGAATAACCCTTTAAATACTGCACATCAAGTATTAACCAATTTGCTGTCTTACTTTCAGTAAAACTTCATAGCAATTATATTAAAATTTGCTTAAAATTATTTTCAGTATTTCTTCCAAAAACGCTTCCCTGCATAGCAGAGCATACACTTCCTTAATCTTGGCATTCTGCTCCTCAGCTGCCGTCATTCCATCTGAAGCATTTACTTTGAAATGCCTGCCAAATATTTTTGCCCCGGTACCACAATAACAGTGCAGCAATGTGGGAGTGATTCAGTGCTTTTACAACGAGAGCAGAGAAACAGGCTCAGGAAAGTGGTCTGTGCGCTAGGTTCTCCCAGTGATATACAAATCCTAAGCAGATCTGTTAAACCTCATTAAAGGTCGTGCTTGCATTCTCCTAAGTTACTGTTTCTTCTGGTAAACAAGAGAGCTTGGATGTGAGTTGAAATTAAACTTGAAATAAGTACATTCTAGATATAGCTGCATCAGGCAACATCTTCAGTAGTGCTAATCTGCAGAGCTCTGCTGAGGACAGAGCAGCTCCCCTGATTCACACCAGCTGGCTCCAAGGCCCTTTTCTGTGAATACTTAACTCGAAAAGGTAGAGGTTGTTTGGGCAGTGCATCACCTGTTCTTGTGTTTTCTTCTGGGAGAGCGCAAAACACACCACAAGACCTGCTGTTAAACTTTAACGCTGAGGTATAGGGAGCATTTTGCAACAATCAGGATCTCCAGACTTCAGCTCATTCAGATCCTGGCTGCCTTGTAAATCTTTCTTGCCCCACTTCAGTGGAGATAAGAGGGATTGTATGCTTGAGGTTCAGCTGAGAGAGACCACCCAAGTCATAGCTCAGTTCACTTCTGCTGACCTTCTCTGATATGCCCATCAAAGCAGTTATTAAAATACAGAGCAGGAACTTTGTGTAGTGCAAATGTGTTCCATCAATCTCTTTTTCATCTGGCTCTACAAATACTTCAGACCTGAGTAAGCAGCTGAAAATTTTGCAAACAAGAATGAGTAAATGTAAAGACAGATTTCCCCCCCCCAACCTCTGTTCTGGAGCAGGATGATCTGTTTACCTTTCCGAAGGAGCTGTCAGCAGAGTGGTCATCAAGAAATATGAGTTCACAAATGGTGCACTCCTAGGACAACAAGTACATGTAGAAACTTGTTCCTATTTTCAAGATTTTTTTTTCATTGCTATTTGTGTTTGGCAGCAGATTTTCTTTACCAGTTCCAGTTCAGCCTTTTAATAGATGCTTAGTTGCCTGCTTAACTAGATGGGGCTGAACCTGCAAACATTTTACTCACCTGTTTGGCTGCAGTTGCACAAGCATGTAAGTCAGGAAAGTCAAGTAAGTGAGTGAATGGGACACCATGATGGATTCCATTTATATATGCTGCTACACATATAAACAATAAGAATCCTACTGCACCCTTTAAACAGTCTCCTGTGTTATTCTCCTATGTACTCTATGCTACTGGTGTATTTTCATCACCAGCCTAGTTCTACTAGCTCCAATTGCTAATTTTCAAAAACCCAAAGAGAGAGTGCTTTTTTTAGGGGACCTAAAGAGTAAAAGGGGCATTGACAGGAGCATTGCATTGCAGTTAGAATACATGGGCATACTCCACCCCCAGGAACCAATTGTTTGATTTTGGGCACTGTGGAGAGCCTGGCCCAGAGCCAGGACTGCAAATGTCAGTAGGGAGGTTACGCAGAAGGTGAGAAACTGGGACTCAAGAGAATGTGTTGCCCATAACCACTTCCCTTGGGCCCCAATGATTGGCTCTGCAAGAAAACATGCACATATATCCGTCTTTCTCCAGATATAGCTTGTGGGGCTGTGATATGCAATGCAATTCCTTACGTGGGTTTTCTGAAACTCGGTTCTATATATATATGCCCTTTCCTGTAGCTCTGGGCCTCAAAGGCTCAAACAACACATACACCCATACAGAGAAATGCAACAGCAACCTCTTGCCTCTGTAGTGTTTTGTGCTTTGCACACCCACACAGGGACTTTTTTTAGTTTGGTCTGTAATCTTTGGATATGTGATGTTGCTAAATCATCTTGATGTCTAAGAGACATGCACTGGAGGAAACCCAAATACAACTGTCCTGTTCCCTGGAGCTGGACAGAGTGATGCTCACATGTACCAGGAGCTTGTGCTGGGCTGTGCTGGGGAGGTGGTACCATGCTCCACATAGCACCATGACCTTCTATTGTTTTTAAAAAGGAAGAAACCTCTGAAGAGCATGAATAAAGCTGTGTACCTTTTGACTGGTCATTGTGTGGAGGAAAGGAATGAAAAGTTTTTGGACATTTCCCTGTTTCATGAGCACTCACAGTGCTGATATCTATGAAACAACCCTTAACATCCCTGCAGCCTAGCCCTATTTGAGTCAGCGCACTACACTCACTTTCATGTGGAGCAGGTTCTCAAAGGTGATGCAGACCTGCATGCTTCTGTATCTGCCTACAAATGAGCAAACAGGTATGTTCATCATATAATCACAGTAGCACAAAGCTGCCTCTGCTGATGTGCTCTGACTAGTGTCATGGACACCAGTGACACCCACAGCAGAAGGAACCATTCTCGAATACACTGCAGGTGTTGAAGCAGACATGACGTACCGTTTCAGCTGTCCTGTATTGTGCTTGGTTGAGATGAGAGGTGAGAAAAAATGCAGAGCACAGAGCAATGTGTCAGTATTTCAGGGTGTCCAGATCACTAGACTGGATTCCTTAAACCATCAAAAAGTCATCTACTGTTTGGTTCTCTGGTCATACAATCTGGAGTTCCTGCTGCAGTCAGTGAACAGAGATACATGCCTTCAGGGTGTGATTCAT
Organism: Campylorhamphus procurvoides; assembly: GCA_013396655.1. Lineage (NCBI taxonomy): Eukaryota > Metazoa > Chordata > Aves > Passeriformes > Dendrocolaptidae > Campylorhamphus > Campylorhamphus procurvoides. The sequence continues at coordinate 1,424,473 of WBMV01009291.1, read as the reverse complement.
TTTAACACAGGTGTCTAAGGGATACATAATGTTAATCCTTCTTTGGAGGTGCCCATCACTTTCTATTAATTTCAAGAAAAAACCTACACAAATTGAGAAAAAATATCTTCAATTTGGGTGGATTAGGTTAAGTGAAACAAATTGTCACCCAGGTCCTTCTTGTGACAACTATAAGTCATGTCTCAATAAAGGGAAAAAATTAAAAGACCAGGGTGTGTCTCCTGTACATTCCAGCACATATCTGGGCTGAAATTACAGTTAGTCTTATTTTTCTCTCTGGGCATTTGTATAAATTCTCTTGCATTAGTGTCTGGTGTCTTCTGGGAGGCTAGCAAAGTAAAACAGTTACCTGATTTATCTCTCTTCATTCTTTCCAATAAAAAAGAAATGAGAAAAATTGTTTCAAAGGTACTCAGGTGGACATTAGAAATAGATCAGAGGAAACAGGATAATGAATAATCTGTGCAGATGGTTGCTGAGAGAAGCTGGGCTCCTGTGCTCCACCATTGTTTTTGCAGGTGAGATCTTTGCCTTCTAAAGCTGAGGAAGTCTAAAGACTGGATGGGTTTGAAAGATGCACATATGCCTTTGAATTCTATTGTTATTATCATGGAATCACTTTACATAATTGACACCTTTTACACAAAAAAAAAGTTGATTTGGAAGATATTTTGTTTATACTGAAGCTAAACTCTGCCGTCTAGTCCCACTGAACCATATTCAGTCCCACTGAAGTATATTCATCAATGCATAGTTCTCTTGCATTTCAACATTTATTATGAAAACCAAAATTCTTACTCTAAGCTATTTATGCTGGCAGTGCTTCAAAGTGAGCAACTGTTTTACTTCATGCCAGCCTCTGCAGCAGTGGGGAAGAATACCTCTCCTAAGATCATTTATATCTTGTTAACCTTTCGATGCAGATTTGTCTGAACACAGTTTTTTCCTTTAGTACATACCTGCAATGACAGGAACTTTCTTGATAAGACACTGATATAAGAAGTGTGTTTTTGTTTAATGAAAATAAATTTACCTGTGAACCAAAACATCTTTATTTTCTTTCGTCACTTGTTGGCAAAACAAATACAAGAATTTTCAAGCTGCAGAAACATAACATCCTACTCCTTGCATGGAAGGGTGGCCATTATGAGGTGATGCTATCAGAACTGATCCTTTAAACCACTCAAAGAGAGCACTAGCCAAAAGGGACACTTTATTCCATTGAGAAAAGGGCCAAATCTTCTGATTTTACACCAGTAGCTCCTCCAGTTGTTTCCCAGAAACTTTACCATACACACATGCAGTTCTTTCCCTCTGGGCTATGCCTTGACTTGTAGTATAATCAAGACCTTCACAAGACCAGGTAAATTACTGCCATCAGCTCCCATTTATCTGCTCTTTTAATTGCTTCCAGAAAATGTTCAAGACTTACTGTTTGTTTTGCAGAAGGAAAGCCTCAGACATGCCTTTGTGGGAGCCAAAATGCCAGAACCAAAGCCATGCCATGGTGTGGAGCAGGGTGTCTCTGCCAAGGTGGGGACTTCTTCTGACAACAGGGGAGTCTGTGCTGTTGCACCGAGCACAGTCATGTTGCACTTGTCCTCTGCCAAGGAAAATTGAAGCATGGCAGGGTGCCACCAGGAGTGATATGAGCATGTAAATCATGCCTGCTCTAAAGGGAGACGAAAGCCTTAATTGCTGCAGAATTTGCCTCTTTCCATGGGTTTAGAAGCATATGAGGTCAGGCTAAAACTGCCTGTGTCCAAACCCCCTTACAACACTCCCTGCAGTGATGCCTCGGGATTACCAGCTCACCAAGATGCAGAGTTGAGAGCTAACCCCACAGCCTCTACCTGCTTACAAACACTGGCAGATGTTGCTCTTTTCCAGCTGTTTTTCAGAAGGGGGATAGACTGATCTGATCACTATAATCACTATATTGCATGGTATCGTGGCATTACAGCAGTCCAGGTCTGAAGCACATATGCATTTTCCAGTAACTGAAAATGGAAGATCGTGCACCATAAGGTGCAGTTCCTTAAATATCATAATAAGTGAAAAATAAGATTGAGAGGTAGTGCTTAGAAAAGCTTCACATTACAATAGTTGTGTAATGACTCTCTTGCAACACACCTAATTTTGTTCAGGTAAGATCAAGCCACATTTACCTGTCCAGGATTTCCTCCTGGAACAGGTATATGTTTATAACTTAAGACAGAGATTGGATGTCATTTCCCTGAAGCTAAACAGAAATACAGCAGAAACCCTTCCCCCCTGCCCCCTCCCAAATTTTTAGTGTATAAAGGCTGTGTTTACATTAGTAACGAGTACTGTGGGACCAGCTCCATAGAGCTAAACTGTTGGTGTTGAGACTACTATGTACATCTTCTAAGGTGACTTACTTTGGAAGAGTGTTAATCTGATTCCATAGACCCAAGAGCACCTGGACAGCATCAGGCAGGACAAAATGCAGTAAATGAGAAAGAGTAGGAGATCTGCTTTAAAAACACACTGCTGACATGAATTAAAATTCCAATGCCCTGTAGTGTTAGTGTAGGTGTAACCCAGATCTGCTACAATCCCTTCTTTTGCCTCTAACAGAGTACACCAGGTTCTTCAAAAGAACAAATACTCATCTAATAGCAACTGCTATACACTTCATTTGAAAGATATTTGTAGGGCATCATGAGTCACTCAACAAGAGTGTTGGAAGTACCACGGTGTGTTATGAGAGACTGCTCCTTCTGCAGAAATAGAAAAGTACTAACAGGGAAAACCAGAAGAAATGTCTGAAGTATGAAAACAGATGATTCAAAGCTCCTGTCTCTCTCATTTGCAGTTTGTTGAACATCAATTGATACAATCACTGCTAATCTTGTACAACCGCAAGTGACAAAGACCTAGAACTTATGCATATCTGTAATATGTACACAATAAGTAATCATTAAACACCCCTGTGGTTACACACTTGACAATGTCTTTCTGCTATTATATGTTTTTAGTTATTTTTTTCATTTTTGTATTTTCTTTTACTTGTTATGTTCTCTTAAATGTCCCTGACTTATTTTCCTACACCAACTTTATCTTTCTTTTGCTTGGCAGATGTTGTTGTTTTTTCAGCTTACCATTGAGGGCATATAAACTTATTTATTTATTTTTTTATAAACAGCATAAGTGCCACCAACACAACTTCTTGGAAAAGTGCTAGGCTTAGCCTTGTTCTGTATGGTAGCCAAGCAGGCATGTTGTTAGTACTCTGCAAACAGTGGGTATTATTGTTATATTACTTGGTTTCACTTGGGGGAGAAAAGAAAGGTTGGTGGATTTAGTGGGAGATAAACTAAATCATAGGCACATGCCCAATTTGGATTTTTCTGAGAGCAAGAGAGTAATTCCAGTTAACATCACTGGGAATGGGGTTAAACTTTTAGGATTACATCTGTTTCAGTAACTGTAGTCATCCAAACCTCAACCACAGTTTCTCCACATCAGTGGAGAGAAGCTGTAACCTCCTAGTCCATCCTAAGGTGCCTGGGAAGTGTGTGTTGAATTATCCTCCTTTGCTGATTCTGTCATTCTGTTTTCAAAATTGTTAATGTTACAACTCTTTTTATTGGAGTGGCTTGAGCTATGAATATCCCACAGTGGTGTTTTGAACATGGTGAGTTTTTACTAGAGCCTGGGCAGCATTTTCAAAGCCCACAGCTGAGCAACACTGGCCTTGCTTATGCAGAGAAGCATTGAGGAGCAATACCTGAGCACCAGGTGGATGATTTGACTCTGAAGCTGGCTTTAATGCACATTGTGCCTGATTTAATTAGCCTTGAAATAGCCAGTTCTTATCACCATTCCTCTTAGCATCAATATTGCTCTTAGGCTCCAAGACTATTGTTTCCAGGCAGCTTTTCCTCCAGAGCTAAATCTTTGTGAGGAGGTTTCTCAGTTTCTCACTTCATTTTCTGTCTGTAACAGCTGCAAAATCCCCTGCATCTGAATGGTGGAGTCCTTCACTGGCATATTTCTTTTATTTTGGAAGACTTACTAAACAATGTTCACCATACTTTGAGTGCTGAGGCGGATGGGTGGTTTCTTTGTAAGAACAGAGCTTCCTGTGGCTTATGCTGAAAATATTTTTCTTGTTGTTGCATTTCTCTGCTAAGTAGGAGAATTTTTGACATATTAGATATTATTGTTACATGCCTTCTGTATTCTATCACTCTTAAAAGTAGATTTTGTGTGCCATCATGGAATTTAATATATCCAATGCATCTGAGGAGGTTTCAGACTATTTGCTTCTTGTGTATTTCTGGAAAGATTAGAACTGAGAGTAGTTGCACAGAAAATCAGTTTCGTTTGAACTAGGAATAGCTAGCTAGGTTTTTGGGTTTAGACAGTGATAGAATGCATCTCGATGCCTTCATCCCAGTATAAACTGCAAACTCTTGTACTGATTCTCTTAGTAGACCTGCTCGGGGGACATACTTTGAGTCATCTACAGTGATATGGCAGATCTAGGCCAGATTTTCATGGATTGGAATGCAAGGAACACAGTGTATAAGCAGGGTTTGAATTTGAATCCTAAGCAATTATTGTCATTTAAAATATCTTTGCATGACTTTGACAGAGGTTACACTTGGCCTCTTTACAGAGTCATTGGATGTCACACACCCAGTGAGAGGCTCTGCCCCAGTGAGCTGCCCTGGCTGCTGCGGCCACAGCCCACACATGCAAAGCAGAGGAAGAAGTCACAAATTCCAGTTATTGCCTGGCTTTGCAGCATGTCCCCAGTCACGTTGACCCCTCACATGCACATGAACAGTTTTGACCATCACCCAGCATGCTTCTACTTCATACATCGAAGGAAGTATCTCTTGGGAAGTCTCCCTATCAGTTCAAAGGTTCTTTTGCATTTCCTAGTTGTACCAGCTCAAACACAGTGTGGGTTTTTTTTAAAGCTTTGAAGAAGTCAAGCTAAAAGTAAAATAATTTTAATTTTAAAGTGGATTCAGAGCACTAGAAGTTTGGAACATGCTTTTACAATCATAATTGGAAATCAGTGGAGCTCTGACAATAAGCAAAGTATGAATAAGGAAACTGCAGTTTTCAGGAGATTATGAAAGTATGGTAGAAACAGCTTTCTGCCAGAGACAAAGGGACAGCTGATATCTAAAGCAGGAAAAATAATCTTTGGGGTTAACAAGAAAAAAATCTGAAAGCATTCCAGAATATCTCACCAAAGTCCATGTGTTAGTGACAGATGTTAATTCTGTTGCTTAATGCTTGACTGGCAGGTAGTCAGATACTTGTGAGTTGAGTGTAGTTTAAGAGCTTACTTAAAAGCAAATAGAGGTTTGAAATGAGGCAACTCTTGCTCCCAGTTCTGGGAGGAACATAGGAACTGCTGGGAGCTGTGAATATGCATCTGTTTAGCCCAATATATGTCTTCAGCAGTGACCAGTGGCAGATGCTTTGGAAAAGAAGAGAAATATGGCATCTACGGAGCATTCCTTCCCCTCCTATAATGCCTTAATTCTGATAGTCAACAGTTTAGGCAATTCCTAATTTCAGACATTTCATTTGGACCATTGTTTTTAATAGCCACCAATGGGCCTAATTTCCATAAATTTGACTCATCATTTTTGAATCCATTTATACTTTTGGCCTCTACAGTGTTCTATGGCAATGTGTTACAAAGAATTCGCTTTTGTCTGTTTTGAATCTGATTCTCAGTAATATCTTCGGGTGTCCCAGTTCCTGCACAGTTAAAAATAGTGAATGACTGTCCCTTGCTCAGACTCGTAAGGCTGGCTCAGTTTAGAGATTAGAGATCTGCAGTTTCCGCTAATGAAGCAGAAAATGCTTATTCTCTGAAAACTTCTCTGTATCTGTTGCTCTCTCTGTTATACATTGCTTTGAGTAGTGTCATCCTACAGGTTTTAAAATGTGAGTACACCACATTATACTGCTTCCCATATATTCTGCCTATTTATAACCTCTGTATCACAGAATATGCTGAGCTGGAAGGGACCCACAAGGATCATCAAGTCCAACCCTTAGATCTGCACAGGGCCGTCCCCAAGACTCACACCATGTGCCTGAGAGTGTCATCCAAATGCTTCTTGAAATCTGTCAGGTTTGGTGATTTGACAGGTCTCTCTGCCTTTTGAGTCAACAACTCCTCTCAGTTTTTTTGTCATCTGCATGCTTGTTTAGTACCCCTTCTATATACAGTGGACTGTGTTCACATATGCCTGAAAAGAAATCCAGTCCTTGTAAAAACTGGTACAATTGTCTGTTGCGTTTCTTGTTCCTCTTACAAAATCTGGTATGTCCCCAGGGCATTGGATAGAAGCATGGAATCATAGAATTATTTAGGTTGGAAAAAATCTTTAAGATCATTGAGTTTGACTGTAAACCTAACTGTTTTAAGCCCACCACTAAACCATGCCCCGCAGTGCTACATGTACATGTCTTTTAAATACTTCCAGTTATGGTGACTCAGCCCATTTCCCTGGCTAGCATGTTCCAATGACAACCCTTTCTATGAAAAAATTTTTCGTAATATCCAATCTAAACCACTCCCAGTGCAACTTGAGGCCTCTTCTTTTTTTTTCTGTCACTGCTACTGGTGAAAAAGGAAGGAGTGAAATGATTTTAGATTCAGGGCACCTCCTCTAACAGTCCCTATCATCTCTGCAGGAATGCAAGGACCACCTGCAGCCGGGCTTCCCCTCTCACCACTGCAGTTTCATGGCCACCCCCTCAGTGGTCATTGTGGTGGGGAAACTGGAGAGGAGCACAACTGACAACTGCTAACAGGCACAATCTGCTTGTGAAGAGCCACCATGACAGAAGGGTGTGAAGGGTTTTTCTATAGGATGAGTTCTTCCCCTCATCTTTTCCCTGTCTGCAGAGAGACACCCTTTCACTGCCCTGTGAGGAAAGCCTAAGGGACAAGCCTTGGTTTTGGAATTCAACTGCAGTTAGATGAAAAGCAATAGTGTTTTTCACAGTTATCTTTCAAAAGCATTGTTATAGTTGCTAACTTCTTGCTTTTTGCCTGGGACAAGTCCCTGGTTCCTGCCCTCCCCCCAGCACTTCGCACTGTGAAGTGGGAGGCTCCTCTGAAGAGCAGAGGGGCTGCCCTGAGCATCTCAACTATGTGAAGAGAAAAACAGACAATTTTCAAGCAGCTCTTGATTTATGAGCACTTACCCAGCTAAGGTGATTAGCCCAAAATGTTGACCTAAAGCCACCAGTGGGAGGCAGCTCCATTGCTGTTGTAATTGGGCTTACCTCATACCCTCAGATTACTATCTGATTTATCACCACAGTGGTTCTGCCCTAAAGTGTTGAGCCTAAATGTTCTTCTTCTTCCCTGGTAGAAAAATCACAAGATATAGGTTTAGAGCCAGATTTTCAGAGGCAGTTTCCAAATGTTTTCATCTTTTTTAGCCCTTGAGCTTTTGGGTGAATTACAATTGAAATAGGCAAAAGTTCCAAAATCAGGAAGGCTGCTTCATTAAGCACAGAAAATCTAGGTGCCTGCTGATGAACCAGATCCTTCTCCCATTAATATTCCACTCTGCAGCCAGTGGACACCATTCATGACTTATCCAAGAGCATCCACAGAAAGTATCTGCATCATAATCTAGAATAATAGAAAAGTATGGCAATGACCTAGGGTAGACCCTCCTCTGGTGGCCAGGGTCACTGAGAATAGCTAGTCTGGCTTTGGTGCATTAAACCCCAATTAGACCACTGAGGTTTAAGCATGCTTGTATGTGTTTTGATGAATCAGTGTCACACTGCATAAAAATGACATTTCTGACTCCGAATGTGAAGATACAAATACTTTTACACCAGAAAAGGAGCATGCAAAGAGCTAGAGGCACAAACCTGCAGGACACATCAAGGTCTTTGTGAAATAGGTCCCTGGATTTTGGCCATTGACTTTGACTTCATAGCCAGAGAGTGAAGAAAAATATATTCAAATTTCTGTAGTAAACACATCTAGCAGACCTTAACTTTAGCTGTGTCTGCTACCATGTGCATTCAAAAATTGCATTTTTAATCTGTTATGTCATTTACTGCCACTTAAAACTTCTTCTGCTCAGTTAAAAATGGTGTATTCATACAAACTGCAGAAATTGCTTTTGAAATTACAATGTTTGGTTTTAACCCTTACATTTCTTTGAACAAGGTTGTACATACATTCTCAGCTCTAAAAGAAACTCTTCTTGAAATTAAGAAGCACTGACTTTGAAACAAAAAAGATATATTGTACCTGAAAATTGAGCCGGTATAACTGTGCAGGATCTTTTTAATGGTCACTGCACTGCAGCTGGCAGGTCACTGCTCAACTGTGGAGCAATTACAGCCCTCAGAAAAACTGATTTACTTCTGTTTTACACTGCAGTAACTTAATGAAGTAAAATTGGACCAGTGCCATGACATTTTAGGAACTATGTTTTGAAGCCTCCTTCACACCAAAGTAATTTGCTGTGACATGTCACACATGTCTCAGAAATACATTCAGAGATAAATCATTAAAATGGCCAGCTATCACTGTGCTGTAGCCGAGCACTGAGAATGTCATGCCAATATTCACTGGATTCTCCACCTGCTACGGGAGAGAGATATGAGAGAAGGCAAATGGCCAACAGAGGAATCATTTTGAAGGTTTGCATTTAGCTAGATCCCTGTGGCTGAAGATGCAGTGTTCGTACTCTTCTTCCCCAGATAAGGGTTGGAGTGATTTCTCATGCCTTCTGGCCAGTCATTGCCGGGTAGTAGAAAGTGGTGCTGGCTGTTAGAAAGTGGTGCAGTTTTCACTATGAAACAGTCTGGGAAGACCCTTCATTCACACACTTGATTCTGAATGTCCCATTGGATTCAAAGCTGCTTACATGGCACATTTGCTACACAATGAACAGCAAATGCTGACCAAGGGGATTAGCCTACCAGCCCGCAAACCATCAGCAGAACATCACTGTGCTCCTTTATTACTGCCTTCCATTTTGTGTAGCTAATTTTTCCTGCGAGGTTACAGGAAGATATTCTGCGTGCAAGTGCTGCTGTTGACACTGTTTTAATCCCCTCAGAGCTTTCATTCACAGTCTGGTTTCTGTTGCAGAAAGTCCATGTAATGCTGAAGACTTGCTCAGCTGCTGATCACAGCTGGGCTGGGACCCAAAATGAGAAGCTATTTGCAAAATGAGGAAGGTTTGTGAAGTTAGTAGCACTATGAATTAGTCTAGGTTTGGGCAAATTTTCTCCAAACTCCATAAACACTGTATTGGATTGAGAATTAGCTGTTGGTAGAAATCTTCTGGAGATAGGGGGACTCTGGCTTTCTTCCTCTTGCTGATTTTTTTCTCTTAAGATGAAGCACTTGAGAATTTTTTTACATCTTCCAAGTTCAGAACTATGAATACCTAAAAAAACACAAACACTCTTTTGTTGTTTCTTGCTGCTGCTCTGTTGACAAACAAGGGGAAAAAAGGCCTTGGGAAAGGCTCCAATGGATTCCGTGAAAACTCCTGTTTTTGCATTAAATCACTGCCTGACCTCTGGGGCTGCCTGCTGATCATCACCTACAGAGCCAGCATTGTAAGTAATGAAAACACAAATGTACAAATCATAAACACAACCACCACGATCTTGTAAAACACTGTTCTTCCTTATCTCTTGACAAATAAATGCATAGAGGCAGAAATAGGTTTTTAAATATAATTTCATAGGCTGAGGCTTACTTATGGTCTTCACCTTTCTGAGTGACATTTCTGGGAATCTTTATTGTACCTTTCTACCCACTAAAGCCTTGGTGTTGTAAACTGATTCTCACTCTGCACTGCACCATATCTTAAAGGGTGGCTCGAAACAAACAGCAGTAGATCAGTTTACATTCCTGGATACTAATGAAAATGCAAGGATTTTGTTCTCAAGTTCATTTTTATTTCTAAAATCAAACCTTTTTACGTTACCATTTTAAGGACCTGCTTGAAGTCGCATTTTACGTGTCTCATATATTAACTAACATTTTTTTCTTTTAAAAACTGAACTCTTACTAAACTACAAACAATCCTCGTTTTCCAGTTCCTTGAAACACATTCCTTGATGAAACACATCTTTTCAGCCCATTCCAATTGCTTTGAAGAAAATGAAGGCATAGGGGGAATTCTGCTTAAATTCCTGGGCAGGTTGCAGGTGCATTTGTTTGTATTAAGAGAAATGTCTAACAGAATCCTCTTTTGTGACACACTATAGCAACTTTTCAATTTTGTCTCATTAGCTGGTGGTACTTCCTCCTCAATAAGGTACTATTGTGCTGCCTCTAACCTGATCTGGGAAGCACAGTGGAGCTGTCAACTCATCAACCCTAGAAAATGGATAGTTAATCTTTTCAGGTGACTTGTTTCATTTCCTGTGGCTCATGTAAAATCCAAATATTTATCTACTACAAACAGGGAGTTCTTCACCTGGCTTTCACTGATAAAGCAACAAAGATTATTACTTCTTTTTCTCCTTTTCTGCTGTTTGAAAATCAATGTATCTGGGTGAATAGAGCCTCATTTCTAATGTCACAATTGGGCACTTTATTAAGAAGGCATACAATTGCATTTTCTGAGGTTTTTAGTTTGCATTGAGTTTAAAAATTCACCCTGTATTTTCTTTGGTGCTCTCCTAGTTTTGGTTCTCATCCACTGGTGTGATGCACTGAGAGAATTAGACTACAAAATCTTTCACAGACCTAACCATGGGGATGAAGGATGCTTCATGCAGGATCAGCCTCACATAATTTCAAACTTTGAGGTGTTTTTTCAAGGTCAGAATCCCACTTTCTAAAAGGCTCCATCACCACAGCTTAATTCCTTATTTCCTTGGCATGCTTTAAGATTGTCTTTAATGATTTGGTATTACCTTCCTGACAATTGTATACTAGCTGAGAAAAGATAGATTGTGATAAATAAGAAGCAAATGAGGAATTTTCATCTCAGTAAAAATAAAGCACAAATCACCTGTAACAAAACAGGCAGCAACTGGCTCTTACAAACTCCATGGGGAGGCCCAGCATCATAAAAAAGGCTAAAGTAAAAGGATTTTTTGCTGGGGTAATATAACATGTAATTAAACCCTTTTGCATTTTAAGAGCATTAGAATAAACCAGGCAAAGCCTCTGTCACTGAAAGCAATGCAGATGTGTGTAGTTGTTTGCTCTGGTTTTGTTTACTCCGGGATTTTATTGGGCCGTTTACAGAGTCCAGTCTTTCTAGTCAGAACCTTTGGGGGTTTCAGTGCCCTTTGGCCCTTGGTGGAGAACCACTCAAAACTGTAGGCTCACGGTGGCAGGCACTGAGAGCACACAGAAAGACAGGGAACCTGAGAGGCAAACTGCTGTTGAGATCCATGGCAATGTCTAAAGATGAAATGCCCACGAGCTGCCCTCTTTATGGATTGGGTGTTTAAAGAAACAAAAACTATATGCCTAAGAAAGAGGAAAGAAAGATCCTGTACTGCAGAGAAACTCTTTCAGTCTGCAAATTTGCCCTATGGAATAAGGACAGATTCCACACCAGAGATGGTGGAAAGCAGAGGAAGAGGCAAAGCCCCCTCTGAAAAAGGTTGTTTTATTTCCCGTTTAAAAAAAAAAAAAAGGGCAAGAAATTCTTGGAATATGTGGCATGAAATCAAGCTACACAGTCTTATGTGGTGCCAGTGACAATGGAGGTTTCCCCTGAGGACTAGAAAGCACAAGTAGGCAGTGTTTTTGGAAAGCTGCACCAGACCAGAAATTCCTGAAATTTTTGAGTGGCAGTACCTGCATGCATTCAGTTTTCACCCCAGTAACCATCTCTGATTTCCAGACTACTGAAAGGTGGGTTATTGTTTGGGAATTTAGCATGCAAAAGAGGACAATAGTGAAGGGAAAAGAAGCAGAAGAGAGAGAGAGAACTTAGGAAAAAAATGAGAGATAATGTAGAATATAATTTAAAGGGGTAATTATGGGATAATAAAACAGATTTACCCCTAGTCAAAAAACCAATTTTTTCCCCTCAGAATGACTATCACACTAGAACACAACCTACACATTATCACAAAGAACTACAAGCTCACAAGGTCTGGGCTGCAAATTAGCATCTGAACAGTCTGGTAAGAATGGACTTGGTTCCTTCTGAGCTCACTCTGACAGCCCTTCCATGCTACAATATATTAATATAGTCGTGATAGCCTGAAGATATAACTGTGATGGTACAAAACTTGATGTGCCCCCAGTGAGCTCTTAATCCTTCTGTTTCACGGTATTCTCACTGCTCAAATGCACTGCAGTTTACAGTGCAAAAAAACCCCCAGCACATTAATTTTACAATGCTGAATACCAAAGGAAGCACAATAGCTAACATTTATATTTTGTATCAAATAAATTTCCAGTAACAAATATAATTACAAAAAATACCAAAGGAACTGAGAATTGGTAAGTTATTTTGGAATTGCTTTTGCATTGACTTTTAGAGTACCCCATAATCCTTCTCTATATAACAGTTCAGAAACAGTGAACCTCCTTTATCACAACCAGCTGATCCCATCTCAGCTGTTCTTTAAAAATAAAAACACATGTTTTTTTCTTAGTTACTGCCTGTGAAGATCCATTTAGTCCCCCTCCTTCAATAGCTTCTGTTGCCAAAACTTACAGTTTTATGAAATAGTAGTAGCTGCTCCATAGTTGGACTTGAACCTAGTTTCTAGGTGGAATCCCCAGTTTCATCTCTAAGCCTCAATCACCCCAATAAGCCACATCTTCTGCAGTTTTGTCTGCTTTGTCTTACACTGTTGCAGAGTTTTTTTCTCTTGGATGCCTTATCTATTGGTGTAGAACGCATGGTGTGTCAAAATATTCTACCCTTCATTTCTGGAACACTTTCTTAACTTTTCTTTGGGTTGTCCTACCTTCAAAATGATTTGGCCCACAAGTGTTGGACTTGTTTTATTTTATTATTTTATTGGCCTCACTAAGAATACATTGTGCTTGGGCAGGTTGTAGTTAATATAAACATCTGCAAAAAAAAAAGAAATTACATTTTGCTGACTCCAGGCTTTGGTGCAGGAATGAATTAGCTGAGTAAGAGGTAAAAGGACATGGTTTTGCAGGCAGGAGAAAGAAATGTGAGTGGCTACTGACCCAGGCTGTGTATAGGGCTGTGGGAGGGAGGATGAATGGGGAAGCAGCGGAACAAGGGGGCAGGTGGACTGCCTGGCCACAGGTGGGGTGGGAGGTCAGGAGGTGACTTAGCACGAAGTACTGCTATTTCAGTTCAGTTCTCTTGGTGTGTAAGAGTAGAGTATATACAGCATGTAGTGACAGGGACCACCATCACTTCTACTGCTTATAACCTGCTCAGCATCTGAAGGAAGTCATGAGATGAGCTGGGCAGTCAATGTGGACTGAAGCAGTGAGCTGAAGATCCACACCAGTCACTCTTCTCCATCACTATTAGTACCAAGATGATGCAGACTTTGCCAGCGAGTAGAGAGGAAATCAGCTAGTAACAAATGGGCTACAATTGCCTGAGCCTGAAGAAGCACAGAAATGAAGCTGAAGGAGAAAGAAAAACATACCGCAGGCTTGGTGAAAACACCTTTTCTTTTCTGTCTACAAAACCAGAACAATTTGGCTTTCCTCTCAGGTGTTAAGCTCTTTCAATGCAGCACTAATACTCCTTAAATCTCTGCTTTGTGGGAAGACCTCATCCCAACTTGCTGAATATTGAGATTTCAGACATTCGTACGTTCTTTGACGGGCTGTGGCAGCAGTCAGGAAGATACTGATGCTTAGGCAAGTCCAGGCACACTTCCTCTGGGCAATCATGTCTGGCACCAGCGTGTCAGCTCAGCCTGCCTGCTTCTCACAGAGTTTCAAATCAAAGCTCACCAGAGTCTTATGCCTTTCTTGCCAGTGAACATCATGGCCTCGGTCATGCTTGACAGAACCTGCAGAGGAGGAATTGCATCAGCCAGACTGACACAGCAGCTTGTGGTGTAGTGACACACTCAACCACATGGCCAAAGGGGGACAGGGAGCAAAGTGAGAGACTTCAGTTCAATATTCAAACTTCAGCTCATCAGGGCTTTCCTGGCTTCCCATCTTATGGCTCTGGCTTACCCCACTGCAGCATCCATGCAGCCTCTCTTACTTAGCAGCTCGGGATGCTGTGATTTTTGGAGAAAAGCAGAGGGAAGGAGGCTAAAAGAAGAGATCATGAGAGACCCCTGGGAACCACTGCACTCTGGAAAGGTTTTTTTTCAGGTCTAGTATTTGGCATAGATTTCACAAGGTAGGGTTTGGGTGTTCCTCTGGTGGTATAACTGTACAGCAGCTCACCCACTTCATGGGGATGTTGGAGGCACAGCAGAAGACAATAACATTGTTTGACCTCATTGCACCTTTACACAGCCTCTGCATCTGTGATGCAACAGCATAATGTCCTTTAAAACAAGCTATTTGCAAGAAACAAGCAAATCTGATTCAGTGCTTGCTGTTTGGTTTTTCTGCCTTTAACTTCAAGCCATCTGCATGGTTCTTGGAAGTCCCAAGAGATCTCTTCTGCTGCAGAAATGTCAGTGAGATTATAAAAAGATTTGCAAGGTGGAGAAGAAGAGAAAATGAATTGTCCTTATAGAGCATCTTGGGACTGAAGGATGCTGACAGCTGTGCACCTTGAACTATCCTCCTGGCAGTGGTGCAATGACATGATAAATTTAGTTTAAGGATGAATGGGAATTCTGAAGCTAGGCATTATTTATCTCAAAATGCCAATTCATCAATACAGAAACAATGTATGGGAAACACCTGTGATGTTCTGTAGCAGAGAAATTTTTTGATTCTTTTTTAATTATCTAAAGGTTGAATTTTGACATTTTTAATGAAAAAAATCCATTCTCATATTTGAAACAACCTTTTATTTCAAAATGTTACCTATAGGGATAACTATGCATACTGCTTAATAAATGGTCTAAAATCAAAATATTGTGACATTACTGAAGAAAATACGAAAACTAGAAATAGTTTATAATGTTTCTTTGAGTTTGCAAAGTTCCAGTTCATGAAGTTTATTGAGATCAGGATTGCTCTTCCCACAGTGAACAGAACTGTGAATAAAAATCTCAGACATCCATATGTGAAGAAACTATTTCTCACTATCTTTGAGAATGTCTGGGAAACATAAGGAAACCACTGACAATTAGTGGCCACGTAAAATAGTTTGCTCTTCCGCTTTATAATCATAAAATGCATTCATCTGGCAGCACTGGTTTTGAAGGGACTGCCTTAATGGATCCACGTGTGGCAGATGTTACATTTTCTACAGTAACTGTAAATTCATTCTGGGAATTGGCAGCACCTTCCCAGACAATGCATGTGAGCATGCAATCTGTTTTCACAGAGATCCCTCTTAAAGAAAAGGAACACAACTGTAAAAATAACCAAAGAAACAAACCAGGAATTCTTCTCCTCACTGCAACAGGTAATGTCATACCTGCCTTCCACTGGTCTATGGTTCCCACTCAGTATTCTTCAGGTAAAAGCAGCAGTATATTCATTCCAAGTACAGCAGCAGAAGTTTAATCATTAGTCTCAAATAAATACATTATTCCCCAATTAAATTTTCAGGAAACTAAAACACCGTGCTGACATGTATTTTCAACAAAAATGTAATATTTTAGTTTCTCTTAAGTTGGAAACATGTTGTGTGTTACACTAATCTCAGTATCTTTAACATTGTCATTTCAGGTTTTCATACCAAATGTTCGTAATCAACCAAAATGCTGCAGCAATATGGTCAGTTTCTGGGCACCTGTACCTCCCTGTCCTCTCTTTGTATCTTACTTGCCAGATAAATATTTGCTAGCTCTTTGGAGTCTGAAAACTAACACTTTTCAGACTGTCCTCCATACCCATATGAAATAGATCATAAATCTATAAATTTTTCTTGCCTTCTACCTCAGCAGTGACATTTGACTGCAAATGTGCATCTTTTCTGGCTGCCTGATTTAGTTTTACTGCATTTACCAGGTGGTACCCTGGAAGGATTCCTACTGAGTGCGTGACAAGGTGTTGTTTCATTTTGCCTGCTGGGCTCTGGCCAGTGGGCCCAGTGGGGCTCAGACTTACCCTGACTCAGAATCTGCAGTTTGTGTTTACCTACTGTGGGAAAAATTAAGGTGGATTGAACCTGAGCGCTGCAGTATGAATTTTTGAGTAAAATTATTATAAAAGCATGCATTATACTTCTTGGCTTAAAATTTACTTAAAATGTATGTTTCTCTGGATATTTTCTACTCTTTTGAGGACAACATGTAATGCTCATAATAGTTGCAAAACTGACAAGTGTTCCCTTCCTTTTTTCCTATACTGTGCTTCAGGTTACTGGGAAATGAAGGATTGTCTCTTGTGGCCTTGTGAAGGTGATATCCCTCAGGCTTAATTTTATATCTCAGGTGCTAATTATGAAATAGCATCTGATTTCCACCATTCTGTGACTGCATTACAGGGACATTGTGACATACAAACTTTCTGATACACGCATCGTGTCTCTCCTCTGCCTCAACACATCAAGCCAAATGCCATTGGTTTGTTTATGGCATATGGGCAGACAAATGGAATGGGACTTCAGAGATAAAAGAGCAGAAAACATGAGAAAGGAAGCTAATCTGAAAAAATGATGGTAGAAGACGAGAAGAAGAAAATTGAAGTGGTTACATAACACTGAAAATAAGAGGAGCCTTGGGCAGAACCACGTTCATTGTAATTCATCTGTTTCCATAGCAGTCCAAAACTAGCACTTTTGCTTTTCTGCTTGAAACCTGAAAGCAAGAAGCACTTTGAGACCGGCAGCTTAAAGACACTTGTATGTGGGAAATCAACAGTGTATCAGAGCCTGACTGTCAAAATTTAAAATGGGGTATCACCCATTTTATGAGTGTTTCAGATGCAAATTCTCAAAGCACCTTGACTGTAAGTAAGCAGGTTCTGAATTTTTCCAAATTATTGTTTTTCATGACCTACTATGGAAGAGTATTGACCATCATGTGTAAATCTGAGCTGAAGAAAGAAGTAGTGCAACATGCGCTATAGATGCCTCCAGAAACACAGATTTCAGATTTTTCTTGAACAAATTACTGAGTACAGGACGCAGAGATTATCAGAAAATTCACTGCTGCTTCACTGATCAAGAAAGGAAGGAGAAGTGCAGATTCTTGGAAATAAAAAGGGGTGTTGCAGAGTTTACTCTCTCTAATGGATAAGATGATGGATCAAGAGAGAAAGAGGATGCAAATACAGTCCTTGTGTGAGAGTGTGTGTGTGCCTGAGTGTTCATGAGGAGGCCGTACTGGGCTGAGGGACTGACTCAGTTCTGCTAGGCTGGTGGAGACTTTCCTTGTCTGATACTGTCTGGTTATAACTAACAAAGCCTTTAGCTTTGATCTTGTGACAGTGGAAATCCGGCTAATGCTGCTGTTTTGAAAGCTTGTGGGTTCCTTTCATTATTTCATTACCTATGCTGAGTAAAAGAAACAATGCGGTTTGTTTTAAATTAATGGCTGTCCATTCATTACTGTAGTGACTCTGTACATGTCCCTGTGTTGGCTCACTGTAAAGTCAGCCCCTGACTATTCAAGTTTTGTGGGTTTAACTTAGCTTTTGAGACTCAGAGCTAAAAGGAATGTCTTCCTGTAATCACAGCATAAATAACTTTCATGGTGGTGGCCTGTCTGAAGTGAGTCACTGGTCTTGAGAAGGAGGTCCCAGTAAGAAACATGCCCTCAAACCAGTCCCTGAATCACCTCCATATCAAGTTCAGTAGCCAAATCCCAGCCCCCAGGAGCAGAAGGCACAGAAGGGGTTGAAGGGGTTGATCTCCCTGGAACACTGTAATAAACACAGCACTGAAGACACAGGGGGCTTTACTCCCGTCTTGTCTATACACCCCATACTATTATTGCCATTAACCTTTTCACTTCCTCCAACTCTTTTATCAGATATTTGAGCTGCTCATCTTTCCTCTGTCTAAGATTATTTTTTTCAATGCTTTGAAGTAGGGATGATTCTTGCTCCCTGCTTTTGGACTTGTTCTTCATTTGGGCTTGACATTGCTGTCATAAAAAATACTTTAAAAATAATATAAGAGGAACATAATTGATTTGGTGTCTTTTGTGAATGATAAATCATTAAAAATAAGTGCTAATTTGGGGAATAACTTTAACTGACAGCATTATGTTTTTCACAGTGTTAATATATTTTAAGCTGTTGTATCATTACATCAGTTGAACTAATAAATTTGGTGTGCAGAAAGTTGTGCTGCAAAAAAGCATGTTTCTGACCCATGGGAAAATTAATTTAAAAAGTAGAAAAGGTTTTAAAAACTGGAACTGACCTCACTTTTTCTTCTGTCTTCTCTCTCTTCTTCTTTGCTTCTGTTCTATTCTCTCACAGCTCTCCTGAGACAGAGCTCTCTGGACTCTAACTCCAGTGAAAGCCCTGGGGTCCCCCTGGATTTCTTCTTACTTCCATAGATGCAGGAGATGAGACCTGGAGAGCTGAATGCAGATTTTCTAGTTCACAAAGGAGAGTCCTGAATTTCTAGAGTTGTAAAGCTTCATAGATGGATCTAGGCATGGAAGCCCTGAGCCTGTCATCATGTTATCAGTTAGCAACTTGAAGGCATTTTTCAAATGGAGAAGGGTATCCTCATTTTCCCATCATGTCCACGTCTTGTACCCTGAGTGGTGTGGACTGATGAAAGGGGCCAGGAATTGCACAGTCCTGTGCTCCTGGATGTGGGAGCAAAGAGAGATGTCGATGTTAAAAGAGCTGAACTGAGTAGTGGCCAACTTCAAAGGCTACCAGGTGCTCACACAACTCTGGCTGAGCCTGATTCCTTGGAACTGTGTCCATGAGAAGTGCTCTCACTGATGGTTGAGAGTGCTGCTGGGGAAAAAAACCCATAAATGTCACCACTGTATCTAGGGCTTTCAAATTACTTCTGCTAAGGATCATTGAAACCAGAAAGTAACTCTACAATCAGAATATGACATATAGCAAATGCTGTGGTCTTGGATAATGGGGAGAAAAAGAAATATTAAACTGTGTCCTTCTTCCCAGACTATCTTCCAGCCTCTGTCCTGAATTAGGAAATTGTATTTTAGATGTGGAAAATATTTTTCACCAATAGAAAAAAACCAATTCTGTCCCTTAAGAACAGAAGAGCAACCTGGTGTCTACATCATCAGGGACAGTCTCTGACACACAGAATAGTAATGCTGTACAGTTCTGCTGCTCTGCAGAAATAAAGTGAGATTGGTACAGTTGGGGAAAACCTTTTCCTGCACACACTTCCTTGTCAGGTTGGATGGGCTGTCAGGCATGTGAGTCCTTCTGCAAGTGCAAAAGATGCTGAAATGTAACTTCTGACTCTTGACAGCTTTCCTTTCCTTTCCTTTGTGGCTTCAGATTTGTCTACTTCACGTTAATTCCCTACCTACTATTTGCACTTCACATTTTCCTCTTTACTGGGAACACCAAAGGCCACAGCTTAACAGATGCAGTGGGTATGGAAAGATTCAGATACGTGCCTGAAGCGTTCATTAATGTGTTAAGGAGGTCTGCTTTTTCTTGTTTTGCAAATGCTTATGAAAATATTTGCATTTTACATTTTCTTTTTCTGCAAAAACAGCAAGGTCATTCTGTACTTGTGTGCAGGAGCCTGGAAATTGAAAAGAATCCCTGGACAGACCACTGGGACAGTTCATGAAGCACACAGCCGGAACATCTCTTGGGGCTGGAGAATAAAGCATCTGAAGTTTGGGATGAAAATAAAAGTGTCAAAAAATGTTACTGTTGAGAGGGCAGGTCTAGCCAGGTTTTTCAAAACTTCTCATATCTTACCCTGCCTTTTGACAGCTTCTCAGATAACTCACATGGTAAGGCAGACATATTGCTCCACCAAGCACCAGGTGGAAAAAATCAAAGTAACAGCCTGTTGCAAGGCTCTTGTTAGCATGGCAAGTTTCATATTGACACCTGGCGTGCAGACACCCCGACCTCCACACACCCAGCTTTTAGAGAGCTCTTCGGCTCATCGCCACTGCCTCTGTGTTCCAGAAATCTCTCCTGTCTGTAATAATTTCATTTCATTCAACAGTGAAAACACAGGGAGCACAAGAGGTTTTTTAAATGCCAGGGTCATTGGCTAATTTTCCTGTCTAAAATACTTAGTGGGAAAAAGTGCATTAAAGGTTTGCTCATGAAACTCTGACTTCGGCTGATCAGCAATTATACCCATACAAACTGTGAGCCAACAGCAGGATGTGGGAGCAGCTGCTCACCAGGGTGTGCTTGTGGCTCACAGTTCGGCTAAATGAGCACCCGTGCATCTTTCTGAGGTCCTGTGGAGTGAGGGGTGATGCCCTGAAAGCAAGACCCAAGGCTGGATTCTTGCCTGGTTCAAAGAGCAGCTGGTGATGCAACTCCATTCAGCACATCAAAACAGCTTTTTCCTCCTGCACAGCCATATTTGTCAGAATAGCAAATTTGGGCTCCATCATTGCAAAAATAAAGCTTTGATGCACTGTGTCTTTTTGCCAGACATTTGACAGTAATCTAAATAAACAACTTGATTCAGAGGTTCACAGAATATGAGTCAAAATTCATATTTTAAGATGAAAAGAAAATTCTTAGGATTTCATTTCTGCCATAATTCTGTAGCTGCCAAGGTAGGGTGTCTCATTTTTAGGTATTTTAAAACCCTGATTTAGTTAAAAAAGCTTCAGCCATTGTCCTAAACAGCTGACAGGTTCCCACCAGCCCTCCCCATGCCAGCTGGCTCATGTATTCACAGAGTCTCTTGGCAAATGGTCAAATACAACACACATTTTAAGCAGCTGGATTAACCTAGAGATTCTTACCAGAACCTTTTCATCTGCTTTTCAGAGGCAGACCACTGCCATTTAATTATACTTTAATTGAATGAAAAAACAAGTCAATACCTAATTAATTGGGGTTATGGAAAAATGGTGGTGCAGAGCCCTGGATTTTGAAAAACAGCATTAAAAGGACAGCCTTGCTAATTTTAGCTACATTTGGAATTTGCTCATGATCCTTCCCTTCCCTTCCCTTCCCTTCCCTTCCCTTCCCTTTCCAGCTCACATGGGGAGAAGAAAACAAAGATACCAGTTCCATACTTGGATAAGTTCTGTTACAAAAAAACCCCCAAAATACTTGCTGCTTTACCTGCTGCGGAGATGCTTCTTAAATGGTAGTGGTGTTCTTGCATTCTTACATCATTTAGAGAGCTGTTTGCTTTTATTTTTTATCTCAAAGTATAATCAAAACGGTAGTAGTCTTAAAATTTCACAGTCTATATCATGATAGTGTATGCAGTGTTTTAAATGAGGACCAAATGTTCTTCCCAAACCCAGTAACAGTGGTATCCAGATGTCAGAACCAACTTGGAGGACAGCTCTACCCATGTATCCTAACAGTTAAGTATAGGGCAATTACCTACTAGAGACAATACCACCCATCCAAAACTTAGCAGCCACCAAAAAGAAGCACACAGAGGAAATCAGCCTCAATCTATTTGTAAGACCTGCATGTCACATTTCCTACCCCCATCACTTCCTTCGCCACTACAAGAGCCAAATATGCCACATCCTATATAACTCTCAAGACACTGAAGTGTAAAGAACTTATGAAGAGAAAATACTTTATTTGCCATGTTGTGTTTATATAGACCAGATGAATGATGTAGTAATTCATTATATTGCATCAGAACAGACCATTCTGTTTAGTTGTCATTTGCATCCAAACTCACAGCTGAAGATAGTCTTGATTATCATTGGCAGCTGTGTCATATCTGTTGACATGATTCAAATGCCATGAGGTTAATAATGAATTCTTTAATCTTTTAACATTTTTGCTGTCTGAACTATGTGAAACAGACAAAACCAAAGAGGCAAATAATAGCTCCTAACATGGATGAGAAAGCAGACTCATGCAAATTAAGCATCCCCCCAATCACTTTATATTTGTTTCTGTATCATTTAAAATATGAGTATACTATTTTTAATGTAACAGGGAATGGTGTTCTGGTTTTCACATGTTTTCCAGTGAGCTTGTATCCACATTGGAACATCCTTAGATATTGGCAGTTTCTGTGGCTGAAAATACCTTCCACCACAAGTTTTTTTGAGATTTACCCACTGCTAGAGTTGGAAAACAAGAAAATGAATAAATAAGGAGGAACCTGAACAGAGCAGAAGAATTTAAAGCCCAATTCATTTTGGGACAAAAATTCTTAAAAGAGAAAGTTTCACATAGGTACACAAACACAGTCTATGCTATGTGTTGTTTCTTCACTTTCACTGTCATGAGAGTAAATGGGAGGATTTCCACATGAGTAGACATTCAGGTAGGAGACAACATGTTGGATGAAATTCTCCGAAATATCTTTAAATTCTGACTGACTACTATGGTGTTTGGATTGATGCTGGCTGCAGTTTCAGTTCCATGAACTGTTCAATTCTGTACCTTTATTTTTCTTGCGAAGGTCATAAATGATTTCTTATCATCAGAAGGATGATTCATCAGGAACCAGAAAGCAGACTGAAATTAACTTTTCTTGGTGGTCACAGCATGCATCTCAGAAGGAGGAACAAGAAAAGGATTTTTGAAGGTTGAGCTACGAAGCATGGAGGTGGAGATGTGTGCTTTGGAGTTTGAATAGATGAAAGAGGGGAAAGAAAAGCAGGCCATCCTGGGATGGGGAGCAGAGCTGACATGGCTCACAAGGGAGAGGGTCAGCTTGGCAGAGGAAGGTGTTTTTGGTGAATCTCATGCAGCTGGTGTGAGAGTTGGGTGTGAGATTAACTGTCAACTCTCCCAGACCTGATGGAAGAGACTTCAGTTCATCTTTTGTCATAAAGCCTTTTCTGGTTCACTGTAACAGATATTTGCAGCACTGACTAGCCCATAAGAAAGAATTTGTTTTATTTTACTTGTAATAATTCAGCTTTCTGAGAAAATGATGTGAAGAAAATATAGCCCACATAATCAGATTTTAAAGGTTTCAAAGTGGTATCAAGCCACTTTGAAATTTTAGCAGTCTTTAACAGTGAGCCTTGCTTTGCTCTTTCGTACAACCACAGTTGCAGCACTGGTAGAACACTTTAGAGCATGCTGATATTTGTAGATTGCCAGATCTTCAGTGAGAGGCATAATGTGTTTATTTGTTTAAATGACAGGGTAATTTCAGTATTGAGGATGGAGGAAGAGGCACTTGGAAAATCTCAGGACAGGAATACTTTGATGTTGCTGAGTCTTAAATAAAGTGGGCACAGGCTTTCTGAAAGAGCTTTGCCTGCACACCTCAGCTGTAGCATGAGGGTGACCAGACCACCCTCTAGTGGGAAGAGACTGCATTTCAGCATGTCAGCATTACTGCTTTAGCTATGAAACTGTATTTCTGTTTTCTTTTGCCTTGGAGATCTTTTCAGATGAAAGATAAGATCAGATGTGTATCTGTGCAAGCAGTGTGGGAGGGCTCCTATCCTAAAGGCTCTTCAAACTTTCCCTTGCTCAAAGGGTTTCTGAGTCAGAGTGGCGAGACTTGGTGTCCTGATACAGAAAAAAAGGAGCTACCTCTCCCATGTATTTGGTTCTAGAACATTAAAATAAATGTATCTTTTTCTTCTGTTCTTTTCATCACAACATCAGGTCTAATTGACACAGGCAAAATAACAGTAAGGAATTGCTAGACTATGGGGTGAAGGAATGGGTTCCAGAAGGGAAAATCTGTAAGAGGCTGAGCAGCTGAAAAATTAAGAAAAGGCTTTTCTAAACTGAGTTGGTCACAAGAAAAAAAAATTGTGAAAAAGTATTTCAACAACTGAATGTAGAGGAAAAAAATACCACAAATTATTTATTTCACAAGTATTATTTGGTACAGTCAGAGCTTTCTCATTTAAGAAAAATGCAAGTTAAAACTCCAGTTGACACACCTTGGAAAATTCCTCTGCCCGGACACGAGATGCAGCCATCAGTCCCAGCACCGGACACACCTAGTGCACCAGCTCATGCAGACGTGTAGAAGGCACGCAGCACTACAAAGGTGAACGAGACATGCCCAGTCCTCCCCAGAGGCACACATGAAAGCTGCCACATGGCATTTGAAGGCCACGTCTCATTCACAGCTGGCTGCTAAGGCTAAGCTTTGGCACACAGGGTCCAGGAGCAGGGGAAAGTAGTGGAGTGCAATGGCACCCTTGCTCCAGGAGGAAGGTGAAGGTCTGTCATGGAGGAGTACTGACTGCAGTTTCCACTTCAGATAGCCAGGACTTGCTGCTCTCCCTCTACTAAATATTCTGCCAGGCCATAAGCTCTCAGGAAAAGAGACTATGTCTTTGTCTGCATATGGAAAATATCAGGTTTGTTTTCAGCACTGTTGCAGCCTGAATAAATTGAAATACTATGTATAATAGTAAACATATGTTGTCCCTGCCTTATGCCCATGGTGCTCCCTGAGTGAGGAACAGCCTCCTGAAAACTGATGTTCTTGAACACTGCTCTGCCTTTACTCCAGTATTCCAAGCCCTGATTCAACCAAGGTATCAGGAAAGCACCAGCTAACTAATATGACTAAGTGATGAGTGGCTCAGGCAGTGTCTATGAAATTAAAGAAAAAAAATAATGGGGTTTGTGTCCCTCTTATCTTTAGTCTATTGTTTGCTTTTTGACTTATTACTTCTATTACTGTTATCCCCAAGAGGCTGAAGTCTAAAATCCTCATAGCTAGAGTTGGTCTGTGCTAGGTGCTCTCCATGTGTTCATGCAAACACACACAGAGACTCTGGGCACAGAGGAGTCTGAAATCTACATTAGGTAAGCAGTCAAATAGTTTCATTTTAATAGCTCCTATGATGTGGTATTTTCTAGTCTCATTTCATATAGTCCATTAACATCCCCTCCCCCCACTCCCCCAACTCAAAAATTTGGTTAGTCCTTCACCTTTCAGAAAACATGAAAAGTGACTTGTAATGCATTATTCCTTCAGACAGTTGTATTGAGATCCACTGTATGACTCTATGTCTTGTGAATGGTGCAGACTGTAGAAGCTAAGCCAGAGCTTCCCAGAGAGGCTGCTGGACAGCTTTCACCACATGTGCTGGTGGAGAGCAGTCCCAAGGCTGCTCCATCTCCTGCCAGTCACAAATGGCCACAGAAGTCCAGAAACACAACAGAGGACTGGTATAATAGAATTAACACCTCCCTTTCACACATTTACAGTGGTGAAGTGTAGGGATGATGATTTCTGTCTCCAAAAGTAAGGCACTGTCCTGTGTAATTTTGAGCTTGAGCACTCTCTCACTGGGAAAAAACATTTTGTGTTTGAGTGATCAGTATCACTTCTGACCATATCCAAGCATCTCTAATCATGTCTAATCATTGACTGGATTTTTCTTAGCTTACCTCAAAAACATCTCAGCAGCTCCTAGCCAGAGGTGGTATGTCTGAAGGACTCATTCACTGAAATGTGGAGTAAATCATGCTGTAAATTGAGTGCCTGGGCAGTTAGAGTTGCAAAATAGGTAAAAATTCCTCCATGGCTATCTGTAGCAGCACTTGTGTGACAGAAGCAGGAATAATCTGTGACCCTAATAAAAACTGTGCCTTGGCTACTCAACACAGGCATGCTCAGAGGTAGACAGGATGCTCATTAACGTGCCTGCAAGGGAAACACTGGGCATGGATGGAGACTTGTTTGCTACGTTACAGATCACTCTCATGCTAAGGGGATCAATGTTGGCTGGTTCTTCAGAGAGGTCAAATCACTCCTAAAGAATTCAATTTCAAATTATTGGAGTTCCAGTAGTCAGAGAAGAAAGATCTATATTTTCCTGCCCTGAGAATCACAAACCTGGAGCCCCAGGAGGAATTTCCAAGAAGGACCAAATTCTTCTGAGACCCATCTGACTTTCTGCCAGGGCTGTCAGTGATAGAAGCAGTGTGCAGAGGGCAGGCAGAGAGTGTGCAGGTAGCTTGTTTGATCTGGGTTTTATAAGTTGAATAAATTTTGTGATAAATAAACACTTTGTGGCTTTCCTAGTCTCGGCATACATCATGAGCTTCTTCCAGGTTCATTTTCCTGTTCTGCTGCTGTACAGTTCTGAGGTATTTAGGAATTGCTTGCAAAACTTATTCTCATCCTACACACCTGAACCATTTTATCTCTGCTTTTCTTTCTTTTCTTTTCTTCCATTGCAGGTTCTCCATGTTTTTTTTCTGTAGTGTTCTCCCCATTTCCCTGTTTTCTACAACCTCTTATACCACCAACCTTCCCTCAAAGAACCGGAAACCTTTCTACCTCTTTCTCCTCTGCAATGGAGTTCTTTTCATCTGTATGTTGTGTAGTCTAATATTCTACTGTTTCCCTTATTCTCCCTCAGTCTTTTTCTCTTCTCTTCTCTTCTCTTCTCTTCTCTTCTCTTCTCTTCTCTTCTCTTCTCTTCTCTTCTCTTCTCTTCTCTTCTCTTCTCTTCTCTTCTCTTCTCTTCTCTTCTCTTCTCTTCTCTTCTCTTCTCTTCTCTCTTTGGCAAGGTATCTGGGAGAACTGAAGCATGAGGTTTGGCACACTAAGATGGCAGAAGAAAAACAGGGAAGAGGGTATGCAGTTAACTGCTAACTGGTTAACTTTATGCCTGGGAGTGTTTTCCATTTTCTCCATTTGTTTTTGTTTTTGTTTTTAATTTTCCCTGATCTGGAAGTGTTTGGCTCATTGGCTTTTTCAAACATTCCTTGGAGATTTTTAATTGATTGAGTGGCAATTAGAAGGCACTGTAGTATGAATGAAGACAGGCTCAACCAACAATAACAGTGTAACAACTGCATGAATGGATAGGTTTTTATCACATCCCTTGTAAGGTCATCTGCTTTTCTGGTTGAAAAGTCATATCCTTCTCAGTTGTTTGTGTCTAGAAGCTGTTCCACATCTTCTAATTTATTTAAAGCAAAACAAAACACACCATCCCTCCCCAAGAAAAGTTTTTCAGCTGGATTTTAAAAGGAAACAAGGTTTAACAGGAGATTACGGTACTTGCCTGCCTGTTGCTCACCTGGGAGCCTGCCCGTATAAGCTGGTTTAAATGCATGGTCTGATTTCAGTCCCACTTGGACACACAGAGAATTGTCTTATGTGCTAGATTTCTAAGAATTTCATGAAAATTATCATCTGATTTGAGAAGAGAGTCTCAGATTAGTTGTGTTTATGTGGGGAAGGAGGGTAGAATTTGGCAGTTTCTAGCATGCAGCACATGCAGAATATCCTCAAAGTCATCAGGCACACCCACATATAATTATGGTTGGAGAACCTGAATGTATATCTCTCAGCCCATCACTGTGCAAACTGCCTCTTTCTTGGAGGAGCTATGAGAGGACCTGGGGAAGGATCTCTGCAATTCATGTGCTGAGAAGAGTGAGAGGGAGAAAGGAGAGAGCTGGGGCAAAGGAGAGAGCTCCTCAGAAACCTGCTGGCCTTTCTTTCCCTTGGAGTCTGATCCAGAGGCTTGCTCTCTAGGTAAGGTGCAACTCTAGTGAGATACGCTGAATTGGAACATGTTCAGAAAACAGCAGAAGAAGCAGTATAACAGCATCAGTATGTCCTTCCAGTAAGGTAAACGAGCCTTTGGCTATTCAGAGAGAACTTGCTGTCCTTATCTGTGATATAGAATTGTTCTATACTCCTCAAGGGCTCTGCAATGGTAATCTTTTCCTATTCGAGAAGTATTGAAACAATTCTGACTTGTTGCTTACAGATGACAATGTTTTGAAATTTCTGCTCCTGATGAGGAATATTTTATCCCAGTGAGTGTTGTGGGGACCTCAGTGGAAGTTTCCTGAATGAGACATATGCAGTTCAACTTGGAAAGACCTTGCAGAATCAGGCCCATGTAGAAGAAACATAGTAGTGAAAGCTGAAAAGAATGGCCTGGCTTGATGTAAGCCTCTGCCCCAGACACAACTCACACACTGATTTACTGAAATCCCATTCTTTTTTTTACAAAGCTTCTAGGTTAAATACTGCTTTGAAACAGCTCTCCTTTAACCTAGAGTCATAAAACATATGAAATGAAACAGTTGCTGTACTGCATTGAAATAGCTGAACTATTTCTGCTGGATTGTCTTGCAACTGTATGCTGCAGATTAAAGAGGATGGGGAGAGGGGGAGAGAAATCAATGTTTCTTAATAGGACCAAGTTATTCAATGAGCCATTTAACTGCTTTGGTAATGTTACAGTCAAGCTATCTTTTTTTTTTTCTTTTAAAGTCATTCTCACATTTCTCTGAGGCCTTGATATTGTTTAAGATGGTATTGAGAAAAACCTGGAAAGCCTCAACAGGTGTGTGTTGTAATGTGTGCCTGGCTTGGAGTCAGCTTATTCTGCAGGCTATGAGACCATGATCTACTTTTTTTTTTTGACACATTTTGGCTAAGGACAATGAATAGTGTGCATAAAACTATATAAAACTGTGGGCAAACTTGGAAGAACCATAGCATTATAGGTAAGAAAAAATGTTGATGTTCAAATTTTGTCTCTTTGTTACTACACCGAGTAGCCCTTTTTTTGTAAAGCAATTTTCACTTGACTGACTCCCATGACCATATCTACACCAGGCTAAGTGAGTTCCACAGGCACTGGTCTGTGCTTTGGTTACTTTCTGGCACCACATTAACCACATTGGCTCCATCTATTTGTGTACCTTCTTTTTTCTTGGAAAGGCTGGAGAGTTAGGAAGGCTAAGCCAGTGTATTCCATCAGTTCTGAGATTTAGCAGACATTGTAGTGCAGCAGGAAAGAAACTGTAGAGGAAAACAGATGGTCTAAGGACCCAGTATTTACACTCTTTGTGTTCCATGGAGCTATTTTTACTAGCTCTAATCTGGTCCCACAAATGGAATGCCCACTAGCACCTGGATTTGCATCAGGTGCCTTCCTGGAGTACATCGTTGAGTTTACTCTACTCTGATAGGGAATTGTATTTGTGTGCTCCCTGTTCATTTTCCTCTGGGGTACTTTGAACAGGACAAAGGGAAGATCCACTCCAAAAGCAGACTTTTTAGTTGTAGTGCAATGCTAATGGGAGGTGTACTTTAAAAGGACTGTTGAGGGTGAGTGGTGGATGAGGGTGATGACATATGCTGCACAGTATATCTATTGCTTCCTCCAGATCCAAGCTATGAATTTCCTCATGAGGCACACAGTTTGGGCCATAACATTTGGCATTATGGACATGCAGCTATTTCAACTACTGTTTCAAAGAACTACAGGACTCAGCACTGTGCTGAATTGTAATTTTCAGTAATACCCCTTTGGATTGCTTAGGACTATTCTCTTACAGCTAAAACCCAGGGATGATGACCAAAGCAGGGAATCAGATGAGGTGGGTGTGTTTCAAAAGTATGCAAAAGCACAATGGTCCCTGCATTTTTCCCTGTTAGCCAGGGCCTTAAAGGGTTTGCTCCTTCAACAAAAATTGGATCAGGATCTATACTGTTCTGCATTTCACTAGGAAGGGGCATCCAAGGTCAAAGAATTGCAGCTGCATCTTCTCAACATACTTCAGAAGCATGTTCAGAGGACACAGAAAATGAACACTTTTTAATCTATCTCAGACTTAATAAAATCTTTATTTTCTGTCTTCATCTATTTCTTATCTTTGCAGTGAAGCATGGCATCCCACTGTAGGAGCAATCACTGCTCAAACAAAATTTGGTAACATGAAAGTTTACTTCCCTGGGGAAAAAAAATCATATTTGTTATTGCTTGTTTTCCTTCTGTGCCAAAGGAACCCTGCTTCAAATGAACACTATCAGGCAAAAATCTTGTCAGATAAGAGTAAAGATGTATTTTCTCACTTATACATTGTCCATTAACCTAGCTCATTAGATTTTTACATACTAGGTTTGGTATAGCTTTCCCCAGTCTCACTCAGGCTAATTAACATAATTTATCTGCAGATTTATTATACTTTTCCAGACTCATGAATATATATGATGACAGAGATCTTGGAGGTACCTTCTGGTTAAGGTTTGAAAATTCACCACTTATCTTGCCCTTTTCTGTTTCCTAGACAGTTTCTGGTTCATAATAACACTTGTTCTTCACCTGAGCCACTCTTCAGTAGCAGAACTTACTGAAATGGGAAGTGCTCGTGCTGTAATTGGGCAGAGTCATCACACTGGCTTTTTTATCAGTGTGTGGTTCTGAAAGGTCCTCAGCTCCCCAGGTTTGTGGCTTCTTACTGTTGTGCTTGTTCAATATGCAGGCTGGGATTCTTTAAAAAAGAATAAAGAGTCTGTTCTCTCATAGTTTCAAGAATGTTTTCAAGAAATTACCTTTCTGTGGCAAATTACTTTTTCTTTTCATTTTCTTTAAACCTAGAATAAAAGAGTTTAGAGATGCTAAATTTTTTGAGGCATGCTAATGGCCTGCTTTAAAATTTTTCAACACATTCACCTTTTCCTGGGGTTTTTTGGTTGTTTTTTTTTTGTTTGTTTACCTGTTTGTGGGGTTTTGTTTGTTTGTTTGGGGGTTTTTGTTTGTTTGGTTTTTTAACATTCATATCACTTTAAAATCTTGGTGAATTTCCTTTGCAGAAATGATACAGGTACAGTCTGCCAATTACTTAGGGTTCTACATAAGTGATCTTTTCAATATTTTTTTTTCCTGTGAAAATAAAAGAACTCACTCTTCTCCCAAAGCTGGACATGCAAACATACTTTTTAATGTAAAAAGCAAGTAAATTTTTCTAAGTTATTTTAGTTCCATGTAACCAGTTAAAATGTTAGAAGTTGATGACAATGACATATCCATGACAGAAAATTAGCTAATAATATAACATACATCAGATTACATCCTAGTCATTATCTTCACAAAAGATGTAAAAAAAATGCCATTTGTCATTGCTATTGTTTACTTCAATCTCTTTCAAAAAATTCTATATAAAGCAAATGGCAAATGCTAAATAAAGGATTAGCCAATCCCACTCCTGTTCTCAACATCTCTTTGCAGGTGTCTTTCCTTCCTCTTTCACTATACAGAGGATTTGCTGCCTCTCACTGAAAGTCACGGAGAGGAATATTCTCCTTAGTAATGTTAAGCATGCGTTATTCCTCAGCCAATAGGACAATGATAATTAAATGTGCCTGGCCATTTGTTTTTAAAAAGCAGAAGAAGAAAAAGAAAAGAGAGATAACCCCCCACATTTTTTCAGTAAGATCACCAGTATCTTTTGGATAATAAAAAATATAGGAATAATTCAGAGATTCTTAACAAGCTTACTTATTCTAATTCCCTGGACATCATGCCACAAAAATGATAAACAAAAGGGGACCACAGTCAGGCAGAGTTTCATAAAGCTTTTGAAAAAGTTAAGAAGGTGAAAGCGTATTAACAGATGCTCTGTTTCAGAACAACATGGGTTCATTTAGTCCAGTGTTCAGCAGAGGCCATAAACATCTATGCAGGGAAGAGTAAGGGCAAAGCAAATGTGCATCGTACATCCCTAAACTGCTCTGCAGTCTCTGCCTGTCCTCAGGATAGGAATTTCCTGAGCTTGACGTGGGTTTTATGTTTAGTAATCCTCAACAAACTTCTGTTCTGATACTTGTCCAATCTCTGCCTGACTCCATGTCAACTTTTTGCATCTGTAGCCTCCATTAACAAGATACAGCACAGATCCATTTTCTAATATTCTTTTGGCTTAATGGCAGACCAGCAGAAAGACTGGTGACTGCTGAGACTAACAGACTGAATTGGACTGGTGGCAGACTGGGTTGAGATCTAATCATTAGACTGGGAAGGATTCCAAGTAATCAGCTCATTCTGCCCTCTTTTGCCCTACTGCAAGTTCATAGGAACTACACTTGGGAGTAAGGAGTGGTGCCCAGCCTCAGAGGTACCTTTCCTTCTTTTTTCTTTTTGTGGGACATCTCCCAGTGCTAGTTGATGCTGCTGGTGATAGCCGTAAGTGTTCAATAAGGTGATGTATATGTACACAGATAACACAGGGTCTGGGCTGAAATAACTCACTAGTCTCTGCAGCTGGGTGATACAGTAGGCAAAAAGTGTCTAATGTTTGTTGCAATTTACACACCACTTGCCTCACGCTGCTCACCAC
This sequence comes from Campylorhamphus procurvoides, assembly GCA_013396655.1. Classification (NCBI taxonomy): domain Eukaryota; kingdom Metazoa; phylum Chordata; class Aves; order Passeriformes; family Dendrocolaptidae; genus Campylorhamphus; species Campylorhamphus procurvoides. Next base: position 1,392,243 of record WBMV01009291.1, on the reverse strand, counting down.
TGCAGTGTCCTTTGTGTTACTTGTCATTACAGTGTCTGGGCATCTGAATAGCACTGCGCTCTGGATCATGTTTAAAAAAAAATTATAAGGGTAGAAACCTGGTTGCATTGTTCAGTCTATTTCACTGCAAAGGGAGATGTGTCCCCTGCAGCAAATGTGAGCATACTCACCGTTTTAAATGTCTCAAGTAATTGTGCTTCCCGGTTTCCCTTACAAGGCTATTCAACACTTCAAAGTAGCTCAAGCTTTTCCTGGCATTCTGTCTAAATATTCCCTTCTTAATCTCATCTCATTACCTCCTAAGTAATTGTATTCTGTCCTTGGGGTCTATTCACTTTGCACATTTACAGACTGCTACCCAGTTCCCCTGAGTGTAAGCCTCACTCTGAGGCAAATGACACATTTTTACATTTGAAATCTTTCCTTCAAACTATCCGCAATTATTTTTGCAATCTCCCATACTAAGGTAGTCTATACAGATAGAACAGAAGGTAAATTTCTAACTTCAGAGGCTTGTAACCTCTTCTGCCTTCTTCCCCCCTTCTTTGAGCTCTGGTCAACCCACACATATTCATGTGAATACTCCTTTGAACTCAAATACTCTTTAAATTTCTTGAGTTTGCTAGGCTGGGATCAATACACAAAGTACGAAAAAAAAAAGAAATGGAAAGGAAAACACAGTGGGGGGAAAAAATCTCAAAACTCAAAAGACCTATAGTCTGCTGTTATGGGAGATTTTTCAAGCCTTTCATAGCCTGTGGCTGGTTTCCATTTTTCAGATGTAGTAAGTTAAAAGTATTCTTTTTCCCTTTTTGTAATTCCACTTTATAGAACAAAACCTAATAATTCTTCTTCATTTATTGCCTTTTTTGCATCCAATTCTGAAAATAGTTCTCCCTTCTTTTCTCACGTAAGATTATCTGTGACATGCTTACATGACTGTAAGTGATTTATCTTTCTGGTCTTATTTTCATCTTCCCTGAATGGCTTCCAGTTCACTGTGAATTATTTGATAGTATGGCAAAATGTAATCTAAGCTTGCCATTTCCCTGGCTTTCTAACAAATATTTTGCTGGGCATGAAATACAGACCTACTAGAGAGAAGGGGATGTTGTAGGGTTTTGGTGTTCATCCAGTTCCTTACAGGTTTGAGGGAATGGGTTGTCTTAGTAGGGATGCAATCAGGGATATTTCAGCACTGCCTGAATTCAGAAAGGGCTGGATTGTGCTCTTGGTTGAGCGGCATGGCTGATGGCTGCTTAGCGTGGCTGACAATCCTGGGGCAAGGACTGCTTTCCAGACACTGGTTAGAACCCATCATCCCAGAGCTGATGCAAAATGAACCCAAAAGCTTGGAGTTCACCACGAACTAAATGAAGTTAGTGAATTCTCACCCTGCTGGGCTATGGTGCTCCTTGCTTAGAGATGACTGTTTAAAAACTATCTTGGTTGTGACTACGCATTGTTGAGATGGATCAAAATATTCGGAAGACTGAAAGTATTTTAATATGGAGGTAGGATATCAGGCTCATTTGCTGTTCATATCCAATTTTACAGTTTTAAAATGCTTGAATATCTGTAATTATCATGTGGGTAAGACTTAGCAGCCCTTCTTTCCTAGATTTGTCAGGCAGAGAAAAAAAGAGGAAAAGCAAATTATAAACATCTCAAAAGAGTACAATTTCTCTTCTTAACATAAAAATATGCTGCATTTGAGGTGAATGCAATTCCCTATTATGTTTTGTATGTAGCTGGGCACTAGTAATACCAAAAGGAAACTTCAGTTACATAGTTTACATGAGCCAGTGCAATCAAGTTAAAATATCTGTGGTTGCACAGGCTTTCATGGGCAGAACTCTGGACTAACTAAACCTGAATGCATGAGAGAAGTGCACTTTATGTTCCTTTGGGTCACAGCTCCTGTGTTATTCCCGTTGCCTGCGGTGGGGATGTTCAGTCTGTGAGGGGCAGAGTGAGATGCTTTCAGTCTCAGAAGGAATATGCTGCCATGACTGCCGTCATGGTGCCCATTTTCAGCCCTGTCTGCAGCTCAGCTTGGTGCTTGCACACTGCAATATCAGTAGCAGGGACTGCCTGGGGCTGCAGGAGCGAAGCGTTGAGTTGCGATCAGCACCAGCCCATTGCGTGACGACCTTGTGCAGCCCTGAGCTCGCCTGGGGGAGGCAATGTGGCAAGGGGAGCTCCCAGGAGGACCTGGGGCTTCTTCTGGAAGTAATGGAAGCAGAAATGCCGCTGGCACTTGGGGAAGCAGCTTACCGAGACCCAGTGGGGCTGCACTATTTTACATCAGTTGAGAAATTAATCTTGTGCTTGAAGTACATCTTTAAACTGAATGAGAACAGCACTGCTAAATGCCTTCCTGTTTAAATGATGAACTCAATGGCTGAAGGAAGATAAAATATTTATGATATGGAGGAAGCAAACTCAGTTGCTAAAATGAAGCACAGTTGAAATAAGGATACAGAGGGAATATGAGTCCTCCCCTCTTTTCCTTGGCTGAGCCCAGCCTTACTTGCCCTGACATGATGGGGCAACTCTGTTGCTTCCCACTGGTTTATACCAGTGCAACTACCATCAAAATTAAACCCCTATCTTCAACTGTTTATCCCCTTTTAAACATAAATTACAAATAAAGAGATTGGGAAATTCTTCATGCCTAACCTAGACCTTTACAGGGCCCTTTGGTCACCAACAACTGTCTTGCTCCTGGGAGACCTGTAGCTACATCCATGGTTTCATATTAGGCCTCTCTAGTGGGTAAGCAGCAGCTTTTCCCACCTGAAAAACTCTACAATCCCTGTGCTATGGCCTCCTAGTGTCAGCTGTGTTGTCAGGTGCTCCAATAAATGGTATGAATACTCCTTATCCTGTGCCTTTGAGAAATCAAATCTCCCCAAATCACTTTAAAAGTCTGCCAAAAAAATTAAAACAAACCCCCAAACAAAAAAGCAAAATACCTCTGTGGGGCAAAGGTAGTGAGGCAGCTATGTGCAGTGCAGGGTGTTGGTCAGGATGTACTAAGTCACCTGCATCAACAGAAATGAAGGATATTCTGTGCACTGGAAATTCCAGCTGCCACTAAGCTACAGAAGTCAATCATTTTACAATCTACTATTGCTGTTTCATATTTCCATGTCTTAAAACATTTTAAAAGCTCTGCCTAACTCACCTGGTTTCTGCTGAAAACAGAAAGCATTGGACTGGCCATGCACTGTGCTAACATGTCAGACCATGCTCTCCAGCCTACTTTGGTGAAGACCTCATTCACATGGAGTGGCAAAGCTAGCTCCAAATCACACATGTACAACCTATACTTTCAAAGGCTTTATTTTCAATTAATTTTTAATGTATTATTTCTACTTTTTTAATAAAAGGCAAACATAAATTAAACTGAATAAATTGTTTTTCAAGACCACAAAACCATCCTTCTAATCTCTTTGCTATTTAATGAGACTGTTAGTGGTGAAAGACTATGACAATGACTAAAACAGACTGCTGAAGTATAAGGAATTTTTACAAGTTTTCCAAGATCTGTGGTAGGAATTCCCTAGGAAAGAATTCCATTTTGAAGCTCCTGTGAGTAATAAACCAGTTTATGAAAAATTGTCATTGTTGAATTGTTTCTCTTTTTCTAAATATATGTAAATTCATATTTCTGCCTGTTAGCAGGTGCATATCTGTATCTTGGTGGCACTGTGTGACTCAAGAAAAGGCCACAGCAAGCCAGTAAAAGGTTTGTGTGGGGATGCCCACACAGCCTCTGTGCTTGAAAACCATGCAGGCAGCAGAGTGACAGCATGGGAAGCTGTAAAGGGGCACCCACACCTAGAAGATGTGCATGTGAGCCCAGGGGTCATCCTCACTGGTGTGTGCATTGCCATGTTTTATGGAATGAACTTGTAATCTAAACAGTGCGTGGGTGTGTAAACAAAAGTGTAGGTGTGCAATCAAACCATCCTGGATTAGCTGTACAAGGGTGGTTAGAAATTTGTAGGTGTTTGCTGATGTTTTTGAGTGTTTGCAGTTTGTCTGTTGTAACACTGATATTGGTCCTGAGGGTGTAGTTCACTCACTGCCAGTTAATTATGAATAATTTATATAGAAATAAAGCACTTTGGTTCTGACTTTGTACAAAGCACATGAGCTCAGCATTTTTTCCTGTGGCAGGTGATTTTGGGCAGAAAATTCCTTGGTGTCTCTTTTCTAACTACAGTTATCATTTGTATAAGATACTAATAGTGTACCACCAAGAACTAATCACAAATGTAGAGCAAAGCATGTTTTACATCCTTTACTGCCTTACTAAACGCTACCATTTAGGCAAATGAAGCAAAAAGGATACACACTTTTTCTGAGGTTTGTTTCTTGATTCAGTTACTGCAGTAGAAATTCTATTATAGATACTGCCATTGAGCCGCTGGCTCAGTGAAGCAGATAAGCCAATACCTGGCAATTTAAGGCAGTGCAGACACAGACTAACACAGGTGGTTCATTGTGATCCAGATCCTTTGCCCCTTTTAGCAGAGCTCAGGCTTTTTCCAATCCAACCACCACAAGGAATTAATTGCAAAAGTCAATAAGTGCCACATTAAGAAGAAACTGTGCCATGAGGATTTTTTGGATCTTGCAGAGCAAGAGATGGATCATTTTTCATGTATCATTTAGTCTTAATTTTCCTCATCCTTTTCCACACACTGCTTAACTACTCTTTTTAAAGCATTCTTTCTATTGGATGAGAATCTGGTTTTGACTCTCAAATGCCTAGTTTTCATTCAGCAAGAAGTAGGATGTGCACAGGTAGCATGTCAAACTTTTTAACATAACTTTAAAGTGCAAGAAAATGCAATTTCCTTGCCCCATTTGATCTATAATCTCACTAGACAGCAATCAGTTGAAAACCGATGGATGGATGGGTCTATCACCTTAAAAAAAAAAAAAAGGCAAAATTTGAACTTGTATTATCTGCATTTCTTGCTGTTGTTGGTGATGTTTTTCTATTTTACCTTCCTGTGAGAAAATGCATTAGCAAAGGAGATTGTCCTAAGGTAAGCATCTGGGTTTCACAGGGCAGACATGGGTATGGGGTCACTCAGGGCAGAAAGTGTGGTTGGGCCAAATTGCGATATGAGGTTGAAAAGTCAAGGGAAGCACATGCCACTATTTCTGAATTTTGTGTTGGAGAAATGGATAAAAATAACAAAGAAGAAGATGTATAGCTCCATTAAAAAATACTGGAATAGAGTAAATGCAATGTTTGTAAATGTTTGTAAGCTTGTCAAAAAAATTATTAAACATGAGGAAATGGGTCACTTGTAGATACAGTGAATTGACACATCCCCTGTGCTTGTGATGTCATTCCTGACCAAGGAACATTAAAGAAATCAAATAGTTTTGGGAGAGGAGAAAAGTATTCTTTTTAAGCCATAGTTTTCTAAGATGTAGGAAATTAAGGGTAGAAATAAGAAATTGATTTCCACAATGAAGGGGTTACAAACCCATAAAATATCTTCAACATACTCATAATGAAAATATAAAAGTATGTGAAAAATGAGGTAGAAAAGTGTTCTGACAAAATTATTTAATAAATCCAAATCTAAATTTAATTTCAGAATGTCATAATCCTACCAGATTTAACAATAAAATGAAAGATGGAAGTAAAGGTCAGTGCATGTAAACTAAGGCTTCTAGGCCAGAACATATTTAGTGATAAATGCACAGTGACGGGGTAGAAATTATGTCTACTTAGAAAAAAATTCATGAAGTCCCTGTGGTTGCTTCCCAATAAAACACTAGATCAGTGATCAGTGATGATGGGAGGTAGAAAAGTAGATCAGAAAGGATTAAAAAAGGAACCAAGAAACAGAAAAACTTGTTATGCTGTCGTGTTGATCTGTGATGCCCTCTCACTCTGATCACTGCACAAAAGGGTATAGGACCACTGAAAACATAAAGGAAAATGTCATAAACATGCCAGTATCTATGGAGTTATTTCCAGGCAACAAAATACTGTAGGGGAAAAAAAGCATAGAAAGTGGTTTTTTGCTTGGAAAAGGAAAGGACAGGATGGATACACAAGCAAAATATAAAACTGTAACTGATATGAAGGACCTGGAAAAAAGGAAAATATTCACATTTTTTTTCACATTTAGAGACACCCAGTGAAATTTGAATCAGAGAATCACAGAATTAATTAGGTCAGAAAAGACCTCTGAGATCATCCAGTTAAACTCATGATTGAGCACCACCATGCCGAAAAGATCATGGCATCAAGTGGTATGTCCAGTCTTTTCTTAAACACTTCCAGGGACAGAGACTTCACATCTGAAGGTAAGTTTTTAAAAAACAAATATAATTTTACACAGCTCAGAACACAACACAGAATTTGTTGCTGTAAAATGGTGTCAAGGAAAAATAAACACATGGATTCAAAAACAATTCTTCAAATTAATCAGAAATATATCTGTTGATAGTTATTAACTGTAAGAGTATTAATACAATATTAATTCAGGAAGGCCCCAAACCATCAACATCCAAAACCTGGGAAAGATCACCGTGTACTTGCTCTGTGTCTTTTACTCTCTCATATTTTGAACCGTGGGAAAGACTAGAGAGAAAAAAAGATGTGCATAGCTTTTAGGAAAGATTGCATTGAATTATGTTCCTACATTTATTGTACTTCCCTGGCAGAAAAGTGAGAGCTGAAAAGACGGAAAATTCCTTTCAAGATGCAGGTGTTTGAAGAGATTCTTTGGGCCAAGTTTGACCTCAGGGATTCCTTTGGTCTTGTCACGGTCCAGATGTCAGGGGGATGAAGGTGTCTCCCCCCTCACTTCTAGTGCTGCAGATCATCCCTAAGTCAGTATTATCTCTGAAATTTTGGGGCCATTGGTGACTTAAAAGTACAAACCCTTTGACAACTAAGTGTGACTTGGTGATTTATCACCTGCTTGTCATGTTCAGATATCTGTTGCAACAAGTCTGCCACTGACACAAAGTGAAATCTGTAAAGAACTGTTTTCCTCCATAAAAGTCTCTGTTTTGTTTCTTCTGTCAATCACCTCCAAAAGAGCTAATCTCCACCCCACAACACCACGTGCTTGCCCATGGCTTTATTGCATAGCCCACATAAAATTGATAATAGTACTCTTATTGTAGACAAAACATTTACTTTTATCTCATTTGTCCTAGCAACAAAAATAATGAGGCAGATTCAACCTGTCATACAAAATGGTCTGAAAATGCTTTACAGATACTAAAACAAAACATTAAAAAAATCCAGAAGTACTGTATGAAAAGACAAAAGAAAACAAATAGATCTTCCTTGGATTTTCAGCTGGAATTTCAAGGCATACCACAGTTCTTTCCAAACCACATTTTATTCTTTTCAAAGTATTTGGAAAGTCCAAAATGACATGTTTCTTCTGGATGTGATATTGCTTTTATAGGGATTTACTTGATATAATTTTTTGTTTTGCCTGATATTTTAAGGTTTAGAAATTTACCCTACTTACCCTACACCAAATTGTAATGAAAACCTAATATGGTGAAAAAAATTTGAGAGCCTGGAATACCCACTCACATTTTTTGAATGTTTATAATGCCAATTTTTTTCTGATATTGTACTTTTAAAAAGTTTCAGTGCACAGATGGTATTGATATACAGACTGCCTTTGTGAAATCAACTGCATAAATTCCTTTATCAATACAGATAATTTCAGGTGCAGAAATGCAGAATGTGAATATGGAAAAATATGCTTCTTTCATGCATAACTTTTGACTGCTGTAATTTTAGGGGTTTTGTCTCCTTGAGGAGCTCATGAACCAGTTAGCCAGCCTGTGTTTCAAGCATTTGCTACATTACTCTATTAAATTTGCTTGTGGCTTTATGCATATCATACAGCAAGGACCATGTATGCATGGGCAATGAGAAGTGGGCAGGAGGTCCCCCAGCCTCTGCTAACCTACACAGGCTAAGACTCAGTGGTCTTTTCCTGAACTAGAAGGTGATTTCTTGATTGTTCAAATATTTTTTCTTCTTTCTTGTCATTTGCAACTGCATTACACGTTCAACTTTACCTTCATTATGTTCCTTTTCTGTTCTATCAGATCCTCTTTTTGATAAAAACAAAAAAAAATCATTGTACAGTTTTGAAAAAAATCCTCAGATAATTTAAAAATACTGAAACAAAATGTTTTAACCTAATTCAAACCTTTTCCCTTTCTCTTTTCATTCGGAACTGGTTGTGAAATTTGCTCAAAATTTGGAAATGCTTTTGGTTTTTCCCAATAGCCAGTAATTGCTGTATTTACTGTGGGAAAAAAACATGCTAATCTCAGCCTTCACACTGATTATGTATGGCATGACAGGTGGCTTTTAAAAATACACTTCACTTTCCTAAAGTACTGGCAGAAATGGAATAGTTTAAAAATCTAATCTCTTCTCACTTTAGCCTTCCCAGTGCCTTCAGAGGGCTCTGAACTAAGTTCTTGGGTATTTCTTTCCTTTTACTGTGAGTCTTTGCACTGAAAAGACTAAAAAAGGTCAAATTGATTCCAACAATTATGTGTTTTGTTCCTGTCAGCAAAGGATTATGAGTATTTCCCAATCCTAATTTTAAGTAATCAGATAACAGATACAGAATCAATATTATGCCTGTGAAATTCTATTTCACTTATGGTCATGGAATAATTCTTTATATTAGTCAAATATGGCGTTTCTGTTAAACATAAGCCAAAATTTATTGAAGATAAAAAGACTTTTTTCACAGTCTTTTATTTGCATCCTGATTTTAGCAACATTATACCATTTCTTCCAGCTCTTAGTTTGGCATTTCATTTTAGAGATATACAGTATCTTGTTCAGTTCTTTTCTCACAGTAAATAGAAGTTACAAGAAAACCCAAAAGTTTGAAAAACATGAAAAATCAGATTAAGTATTTATGTGAGAATTGGTTAATTTAAAGATGAATAGATCGTGACATGGAATTTCATGGGAAACTTTGTAGAAAAAAATCAAAGTATTATAAATGTGATGTGCATTTTTAGCAGCTAAAGTAACTGAACTTTGGAAGAACTTACCTTCAAAAGGAGTTCTTTTGTCATTTCGGAAGTCTTTATTTCACGGAATCCTAGAATGGTTTCGTTGGTGGGTTCCTTAATGTTTGTTTATTTTTAACTCCACTGCCATGGGCAAGGACACCTTTCATTTGACCAGGTTGCTCAAAGCCCCATCCAACCTGGCCTTGAACATTTCCAGGGGTGGAGCATCCACAACTTCTCTGGGCAATCTGTTCCAGTGTCTCACCCCCACACAGCAAAGATTTTCTTCCTAACATCTACTCTAAATCTACCCTCTTTCAGTTTGACTAGGTAGCCCTTGTCCTACCACTACATGCCTTCATAAAAATGCCCTTTCCAGAGTTCTTGTAGGCCCTCTTAAGGTACTGAAAAGCTTCTGTAAGGTCTGCCCAGAGTTTTCTCTTTGTCAGGGCTGAACAGCCCCAACTCTGTCAGCTTACCTTCATAGGAGAGGCCCTCCTCTGGACTACTTCTAAAAGGTTCATCTCTTTCTTATGTTGGGAGCCGCAGAACAAAACACAGTATTGCAGGTGGGATTCTCATGAGACCAGAGTAGAGTAGCAGAATCATCTCCCTCAACCTGCTGGCCACGCTGCTTTTGATGCAGCCCAGGATGCAGTTGGCCTTCTGGGCTACAAGCGTACACTGACGGGTCACATGGAGCTTCTCATCAACCAACACCCCCAAGTCTTTCTCCTCAGGACTGCTCTCGATCCATTCTCTGCCCAGCCTGTATTTATGCTTGGGATTACTCTAGCCCAGGTGCAGGACTTCACGCCTGGCCTTGTTGAACATCATGAGGTTCACAAGAAGCCACCTATCAAGCATGTCCTGCGGATGACAGCACCACACAGCTAGGTGTTGTCAGCAAAATTGGTGAGGGTGCCCTCAGTCCCACTGTCTGTGTCATTGACAAAGAGTTTAAACTGCACTGGTCCCAGTACTGACCCCTGAAAAACACCACTCATCATTGGTCTCCACTTGGACAGCTAGCCACAACTCCTTGAGAGCACCATACAGTCAATTCCTTATCCACTGAGTGGTCAATACATCCAGTCCTTGTCTACTGTTTAACAACAAGGTTGTTGAGCAGGACAATGTCAAATGGTTTGCACAACTCCAGGTACATGACACCAGTTGCTTTTCCCTTATCCACCAACTCTGCCACTCTGTCCTAGAAAGTCAACAAATTTGTCAAGCACATTTTGCCCTTAATAAAGCTATACTGGCTGTCACCAGTGACCTTATTTTCCATGTACCTTTGCAGAGTTTCCAGGAAGATCTGTTCCATTATCTTTCTAAGCACTCAGGTGATACTGACTAGCCTGTAGTTCCCTGGGTCTTCCTTTTCCCCCTTTTTAAAAATGGGGATTATGTTCCCCCCTTTCCAGTCAGTGGGAATTTCACAGACTGCCACAACTGCTCAAATATGATATATAGTGACTTAGCCACTTCATCTGCCAGTTTGCTCAGGACCCAGAGATGCATCTCATCAAGCCCCATGGACTTGTTCACCTTCAGGTTCTTAGATGTTCTTGAGCCTGATCTTCTCCCACAGAGGGCAGTTCTTCATTCTCCCAGTCCCTGCCTTTGACTTCGGAGACTTCAGTGCTGTAGCTGAGGCACCTGCCAGTGGAGATCGAAGCAACAAAATTATTGAGTACCTCAACATCCTCTGTATTCCAGGTAATCAGTTCTACTGCTTCCCTTTGGAGAGGCTCTTTGCTTTCTCTGGTCTTTCCATCAACAGCGTAGCTACAGAAGTTTTTCTTGTTGCCCTTTATGTCCCTGGCCTGTTCTAGTTCTAGTAGGACTTTAGCTTTTAGTCCTAACCTAATCCCTGGCTGCTGAGACAATTTCCATGTATTCCTCCCAGGCTGCTTGTCCTTACTTTCACTTCCTGTAGGTTTTCTTTTTGTGTTTACATTTGTCCAGGATTTCCTTGTTCATACATGTAGGCCTCCTGGCACTTTTGCCTGACTTACTCTGTGTTGGGATGCATTACTCCTGAGCTTGGAGAAAGCAGGTGAAGGTTTATGGTGTGTTATGAGAGACTATGACTAGGTAAGGACTGAATAAGGAGGGCTATGAGAAGGAATGCCTGGCATGATCCTGCATAGACTTGATTTCCTCATAAGGTGTAATACCAGTGTGCATTTATTACCAGTGGCACTCCCTCCCAAATAATACAGATTTTTTTTGAGGGTGGAAAAAAATATGAGAAGAAAGAAGAGCTCAACCCAGAGTGTCACGAGCACTGGAAAGGTTGGGAACAGTCCAGATTTCAAAGAGATGCTTAACTGCATTCTTCAAATATCTCTGTGAAACCCAGTTGCACATGACACAGAAATGGTATACTCATTGTGCTGCGATCATTTCTAACTGGAATTTGGCCAGACCTTTTTAAGCAGAAAGGCGGGCAGGGGCACAATCCTGTCATTAAATGTCCTTGTCATTTTATCTTCATTCCTCTGATTCATTGCAGATGTTGCTTTGGAAAATGTTTTAGTGCCTTTCTCTCTCACTTCAATTACCATCAGTTCACACTCAGTTCATAATGACAGAATAATTGAGTAAGGGATTGGTTCACCATCCTTGTGGATCTTTTTGACATTCACTTGTGGTTCCTCTAGTTCTTTATCTTGCCGCGTATTTTTCCTTAGAAAACTAAATTTGAAAGTGTTTGAAGGTTTGAAAAAAGTACAAAGATTGATTACTTTGGTAAATTTACTTCAACATTAGATTAACTTTTTATGGATTATAATGACAAGTCCTAAGCATAAAAAAAGATTATAGTAATCGTGAGATGTATGACTCAATATGAAGTCAGCAGAGAGTGTAATTTACAAATTTTTTCTTTATAGCAAAGTGAAGTTAATAAAACATAATAATATCCCAATGCCATTATAACAGTGCCATTAGACAAACACTAGGTGCATAAATTATAGCAAATAGTAAAGTAAACCAAGCATTTATTGTGTGTTTCCTTGTCCATCATTTATTGATTAATTTATTATTCTTACATTAATATAAACATCAGAGAGTTTTCTGCTTTTAAAAGTATTGTAATTTAAAAATGATGATTAAAGAATGAAAGAATTGTGACCTTGATGATACCTTGCAGACAGAGGGCTGGTATCCAGCTGCTGTGATTCTACTCTATACTGCAATTCACTGACCGTGTTAAATTAAGATATTAACTATGCTAATAAATTAGATGCTCATAATCATTGAAAATTTGGTAAGAAAAAGGTGTTATCAAGACATTTTCTGAAGCATCATACTTGCTTCTCGCTGACAATATGCCTAAATAACAACCAAAATGTTGACTTCTATAGAGAACTGGAAATAGTAGTTCCACAGTGTGGTGATCTGGCAGGCTTTCTGAAAACAAGTCAACAACGAAATAATTATACAAGACTTCAGAGCTACAGTGTCAAAAACTGAACTAATTTCTGAATCTGGCAGACTTTTATTAACCAGCCTAAGAAAATAACAAGTTTTTTTCTGTGCTTAGTTTTAAAGGATCTAGACCTTTGGGTTTGTTATGCCCATATGTTTGCTAACACAAATATTATTCCTCCTAAAAGTAAGCAAGAAAAATCACCAAAACATTCCGCAACAACCATCAGTGGATAGAAACATTCAAACACAATTTAAGTGTTTTGGAAGACAGCTCAGGTAAGCTTTTCCTAAACTTAGGTGCACAGATTTATAAATGGATACCTAAATACCTTTTTACAGTGTCACACATATTCTTCAGAGCAGAAAGAGACAGTGTGCCTACTGGATGCTTGATTCTCACAACTTCAGGAAATTCTCTCACCATTTTTCCTGCTCTTCTTTTCACTGCCCTTTGGCAAAAAAAAAACTAAGGGCAGTTAGAGAAAGAACACTTTTGCTTACTTGGGTTGTGTAATCCTCTTAGCACCGAACAGGCTGTTCTGACAACATTTGCATTGGCAGTGGACAGAAAGAGCTCTTCTGACCAAGCAATAGTCTGAATACCACCTATTCATGGTGTTCTCCTTGCATTCACTGTCACAGACAAGACAACCAGCCTTGCCTGAACCTCCCATCCTTGCCTACCTTTGACTGTGGAGAAGATGGACTTGTCTTCTGTTTCCCTTCAACTTCTGCCTAGTCCCCTGGATCAGCATTGCTATCAGGCTAAGAACGTGCTGCTTACACATCTTCAGGGGTATTCCTAACCTTTCATATTTCCATAAGTGTCCTTGCCCTACCCTGAGGAGAAAGATCCTGCAGGGCTCCTGCCACCAGGCTGTGCCACAATAGCTCTGGCATTCCCACGTGCAGGACAGAGGGGCCCTTTGCTTAATCCATTAAGGCGATACTAGCCAAGCATAGCAGGTGGAAAGTACTCTGACACTGAAAGGCACAGCATCCTGGCACCACTGACAAACAGCTAAATTCAGTGCTGGTATTGGGCTTGATTACATTTGTGAAAGTGGGAACCATCATCCCGCCAAATCTTGAGAAAGTGCTTAAGGAGTCAAGCTCTCCTTCTACTTTCTCTGCAACAGTTCCATTTCCTCTCACTGCACCCCTTCTTGCACAGGCACTTGCCCTTTAGTCTTTCAAATCCAGTTCTAGGATACTTTTCTGTACTCCCTCCATCGAGTCAGCCCCTGTAGGATCTCACACCCAGGGATTTGATAGAAAATTCAACTTTTCCCCTCAGTTTTGTTTTTACTACTGAGGAATTTGGAGAACCTCAGTTATACCCTCCAGGTACAAGAAACAGAAATTTTCTTCCCTGGTAGGAGACAGGACATCAGCTGACAAAACTCTATTGCATAATATTTCCAACAGTTTTCGGATATCTCCTATCTTGGAGTCTAAAGCTGCTCTCATACCTGTGGAGCTTTTTGCACAAAGCAATCAGAGTTCAAACTCAGTTCCCTGTCTCCAGCATTCACTACATCATCATCAGACTCCTTGTTGTCTGGCTTGTCATTTGGATGAGACTGCATTTTTCTTCTTTTATTTTTCATATCCTAGCTCCATATTTATTCCCAAAAATTCCCCAGAGACAGAAAACATCTACAAGATGATCTACTAGTCTTGGATGGGGCAAACTTTTCCCAATCTTATATTTGCAGACGCATCTCAGAGAGGTGCTGAAAAAATTGGGTCTCTATAAACTAAAAGTTTTGCAAACATTCCTTTTGCATTGCAGTAAGGACATCAAAAGGGATTAATCAGAGGAAAAGGCCTTTTTTACTACAGTCAAACTGTATTTCTGTGGTCATTCTATTAGTTTAAAAATTAATTTTACAGAGAATCTGATAAGACAATTTAATTCCATATTTGTCTGAGCTTAATGTTTACCAATACATTGTAGTACTAATCTTGAGAATTTGCTCATGCTTTTAACTATTGTTCACATGATGTCTTTTTATTCTGTATGTCTTTTAAACAAAGTGTCTATTATTATAACGAGTCAATATACATGAATAATTTAAAAAAATATTCTGAGACAATTTTGAATGCCTTTGCTTGGGTTTTGAACAGTGAAAAAAAATGCACATATAGCAAAATAGTGCTACACCTCTAGCAAAAGGTAAAGGTACAAAGAGGCTATGTGTTGAATGTGTAACGCAAAACCATGAAGGAACCAAGACCAAAGAAATATTTGTATTCTCCATGTGGTGATACTCCCTGTGCCACTGAGAATGCCATGGAAAATACAGTGATATGGTTACTGGGCCCAGTCCTTCACACTGTTTTGCAAAAGAATACTTTTACTCAGGTGAATCTTCTCAGGAAAGCTCCTTGTATGACCCATCTGCCTAAAAGTGCTCCCATGTGAAAATACTGGAGTGCTTACACCCACAGCTTTTAATAAGCTATCCATGGGAAAATTCCCAGCTGAGGTATGAGTTTTAAGCATTTTGCTGCCCTTTGAGGGAACCCAAATTCTTCTAAAAGCTCTTTGGCCCATGTATAAAATTACCTATGGGGAAAAAAAAAAAAAAGAAGGTGGTAGATGCATTAAGCATAGATTTTTCAGAAAGAGTTATTCATTGACATACAGAAAACATACTGATTGAACCTTCTCACAGAGTGAGAAAAAAATTGTTTCCCTGTGACTTTTTCTATTTATTATCAGCTTCACCTTGGGAGTCCAAGTTATTTTTTAATATTTCTCCAATTTGCTTCTTTTCAAGGGTGGGGGAGAATGGAATGAGGGAGATTACATTTGATATTTATATTGCTATTGCTGCACATGTGATTGTGTCAAGCTGTAAATTCCTTGCTAAATTTTTTAAATCCCTCTGATGTCTGACAAGGAGTTGGAAAAATATAAATGTTAAATTTTATGGCTTTTTTCCGTGTTACCATAGTCTGCAGTTCTATTATAAACTGTCATCTGTAATATAATCAAAGGAAAATTGGTAGGAAACCTTATTGTAGTCCAAGGAACATTCCTTTATACATGAATTTACTGACTTTAATAGGATTTAGACTGTCTGGCTCAATCCAGAGCTTTTAAAAAACTAGGAAAGACTGAGTCAGAAAAGAACCATATTGTTCATGGGATGTCCACAAAACTTACCTTGATTTACAGTAATGTATAATTTAAAAAAAAAATTTCTTCCCCAATGAGTCAGAACCGTTCAATCATCAAAAATGTGTCTACATCATCCCTAATATAGTCCTTCTACCTTTCTCTTTGCTGACTGACACCACTGTCGGTTTCTAAGTTAAAAAATTACTAGGAAATTAAGAATTGTAATGGGTTGCTTGGTTTCGTTCTCCCTCTTTGTTTTCTTGTCACTACTTGGCTTTCGGACCCAACCTGTTATTTGCATTTGTACTGATAACAGCACGAGGGAGTGTTTGTCCTGGACCAGTGGTAGGAGGCATGGTTCAAATACAGAGTAGAGCTTTTCTCTTTGCCCCAGGGAGCATGCAGTTTTTTAAATGGAAAGGAGTTTCTTGCCCAGTGGCTGTCATCTGCTCTGGCAAGGCCAGACTCTGTCTTCTCTGTCTGGACAGTCTGAGACAGAAGGACTTGCTTTTCTCAAAAGTTCTGGGACGTGGACACCTTCCAAAGGCCCAAACCACCAACCAGACCATGGATCCCATAACCGAAGAAGGTGCTCATTCATGATCTCTCTGTGAGCCAATACATTGCTGCTCATGGAAGAAGCAGGAAATGAAAACATAGTGATAGGGTATGAACTTGAGAAAAGACACTTGTGGGTCCTAATGGATGAGAGGCTGGGCATGAGCTGGTAATGTCTGCTTGCAGCCCAGAAAGCCAATTGTAATCCTGGGCTGCATCAAAAGCAGTGTAGCCAGCAGGTCAGGGGAGGGGATTCTGCCCCTCTGCTCTGCTCTCCACCTGGGCTGCACCTGGAGTGCTGTGTCCAGCTCTGGGGTCCCCAGCCCAGGAAGGACATTGACCTGCTGGAGCAAGTCCACGAGGGGACTACCAAGATGGCTGGAGGTATGGAGCACTTCTCTTCTGAGGAAAGGCTTAAAGAGCTGGTACTATACAGCCTGGAGAAGAGAAGGCCTCAGGGTGACCTAAATGTAGCCTTCCAGTACCTGAAAGCAAGATACAAGAAAGGTGGAAATAAACTTTTTATGAGAGCATGTAGTGACAAGAGAAAGGGGAATAGCTTTAAACTGGAAGAGAGTAGGTTTAGATTGGATGTTAAGAAGAAATTATTTACTCTGAAGGTGGTGAGGCACTGCCACAGGTTGCCCAGAGAAGCTGTGGGTGTCCTTTGCCTGGAAGTGTTCAAGGCCAGGCTTGATGGGACTTTGAGCAACCTGGTGTAGTGAAGGTGTCCTTGCCAATAGCAGGGCGCATGGAACTACATGATCTTTAAGGTCCCTTCCAACCAAAGCCATAATTCCATGACACACGCAGGAGGTCCAGGAACACTTGCCTTGAATATACATGTATTTACCAAAAATTATTATGGATAAAACCAAAGAAACTAGAGAGTACAGGGAAAATCTGTCTTATCCATTTGAATGACCTGAGCATTCTTCTTGTTTCCAAGTTGGTCCAGGTTCAAAGTTCAAGATTGGAAAGACATGCTAGGAAGACCTGCTTAGGGATGGTGGGGAGGTGGGCCCAGCCCTGGGGCAATGTTCTAACTACTGGGCTATCACATCAGCAGTGGGTGCTGTGTTTGTGTAGATATATTCCATATCTCATGGGGCAAATGAGATCAGTGAGATGTAAGAGATCATAGAATTACAGAATGGGAGAGGTGTGAAGGGAGCTTTTAAGATCATCTATTCCACCTGGCCTGCTCAAGCAGGGTCAATTAGACCCAGTTGTTCAGGACTATGTCCAGATTTATTGCTTAGGATAGAGGCTCCACAATCACTTTGGGCAACCTATCCCATTATTTGATCACCCTTACAGGAAAAAAGTCTTTCCTGATATTGACAAAGAATCTCCCGTATTTAAGTTTGTACCATAGCCCCTTGTCTGGTCAATGGGTACCACTGACAAGGGCCTGGCTCCCTCATCTTCATTCCTTCCCTTCAGATACTTTTATATATATTGTTAAAATCCACCTGAGTCTTCTCTAGGCTGAAAAGTTCCAGCTCTCACATCCTCTTCCCCTGTTAAAGATGCTACCAGTCCCTTAATGAACTTTGTGATTCTTCACCAGATGTGCTCCACTAAATCCCATTCCCATTAGGTCCCTAAGCTTTCAGCCAAAGAAATAGAAACGTAACTTCATGGACTGCTCACCTCCGGAATAAACCCGAATTTCTCATACAGTCACGAAGAGAAGGAAGTCCTGAAGTCTGTCTGGCTGAAACTTCTATGGGCTTTCAAAGGTATTGGAAGTCTCTCTCCAGTATCAGGAAACGTTGATTATTTTAGGTGGATGGAATTATTCCCCTTTTCTTTTTGTTGTCCCAGTGTCAGGGACCTACATTTCTGTGAGCCATTGCTGAAGCACCTAACCACAGAATTAGACCCGGTGGGCTGTGTTTTGTCCAAAGTCCAGAAAAAGAGATAACAGATACCAGCTCACAGAGGAGAAGCAGAAGACAAAGAGATAATATTGGTCTGCCAGTTTGGTCTGTCAGTGTCTGAGTTCATTCATGTTTGTGTCACTCCCTAAAATTTAGATAAGTTCAGCAGTAACTGGAGAACACCATTAGCATGTGCCATGTTGGTTGCCTTCAGAGGCAAACAAAGCCATGATCCTTAAAAAGCATGACCTCCATAAACTGAGCACTGCATTTACAATTACTAGAGTAGTATGTGGGACTGGGGCCTTTACAGTGTCACTATTGTTTCTAACAAACAAATCTCTTCATAAAAAAATCCACATATTAGTATAAAACTAGTGAACAAGGAAATTTAAGACAGCATCACTTTTCAAACTTTATTATAGTAGGAATATAATCAATATTACTGAGTAGGACTGAAACTTAATCCCATTTTTAATATATTAGCTTACTTCCATCCAGTGCCCCAAAAATTCATACAGACTTTTCTATCACCTTTTTCTATGTGTTTTTATGTCAGTATTTTTCTGCACTTGTAATTATTTTATTTCCACTTTTAAATAAATATTTATTGCTTTTCTATTATCACCAGACTTGCAGCCTCATTCTCATTGATTTATTTCATTACTTCCTTATTTTTTTTAGTTCTGCTAAACCACTAGATTTTGCTATAGATATCTGTATAGAAAAATGTGTCTATAGCTTATATAAATAAACTATATATTATATAGATATTATGATCTAAATTTATTTCCTTTCCATTTTTCCTGAGGTTATCTACATTGTAGCTAAGGATAAAATTACATTCCCATTTAAGCCCACTTTTCAGTCCATCACTCAATATCCAGATAAGCCCTTTCCAATACGATTTGCTGCGGATCGTCTGTTGGAGCAGGTCTGAGTTTCTGCTCTCAGTTTCTCCCTCCTTCTGCCTCACTGCCTAGAAAGCCAGCATAAGCTGCCAGCTGGGGGGTGCTCCCTGCAAGATTGCTTCTTGAGCAATGGCATAATTTGAAAGGAGTGGTGTGAAAGAAGGCAGAGTTCCACCACAGGCATGATGGCTCTCAGCAAAACTGAGTGCTTGCTTCCATGATCCATGCATGTCATGCCAGCTGAATGACCTTGGGAGTCTCTATGAACAAATGAGGTGCCAGGAACATGAAAGGGTGTGTCATCAGTCATTATAGCCCCTGTCTCTGGGTGTTGAAAACAGCCATTTGGTCAGGATTCATCCCACCCATCTGTAGCAATTTGTACAGTGGAGGAGTTACAGTTCAGCTGGTCAGAGGAGAAATAGAGGCTCAGTGTTAAGACAGAAGCATCTATATGTAACTGAGATGCCCAAGGACAGCCTGCCTGGCCTCTGGCAGCTCAGAAAAGACTCCATGCCTCCTGGGAGCCCTGTGTCATATCTAGCAGTCTCATACAGATGTCCTTGATACCTCTGGGCATTTCATGCAGACCCAGTCACATAAATTACTCCAGAATACTTTATCACATTGTTTCAAGATACAGCCTAGACTAGTTTGGGAGTACTATCCCCAAGAAATGCTGATTTCTTCTCTTTTTCTGTCACAGGAGTCTCAACATATAGCCCATGTGTGTGAATGTCAACAGTGTCTGCTTTAATCTGTGCTCCTAACACCATTTTCATCACTCAAGGGGTAGAGTCCTGTTAGGCCTCCTCACAGCTGGCACATACAGAGCCAGCACCTGTAGGAGACACACTCCTTCAAATCGGTAGATGGAGACCAGATAAGACCTCTGAGGGCACCTGGGATGGCAATAGATGCTGATGACAAGGCAATTGAGTCCTAGTCCCAGCTTGTTGTGGGGCTCCAGGCTGCTCTGGCTAGATGTCCACAGCCTGTAATGGGAGCTTGGACAGTTAGCTCATGTGTAGGCACCAAAATGTGTACTAAACTAGAGCTGAATCCCATTTTAAACTAGAGCTGAATCCCATTTCTAACATTGTGTGAGATGAACTGCCTTCTCAAAGCTCAGGATTAGATGTTAGTGACAAACCGGTTTCTCTTTCCTTGTTTTTCTCTTTTCCTCGTCATGGCTGGAGCCATGGCTGTAACGATAACATTAAGGAGAGGGTGATGATGTTTGCTGCCCCTCATTCTGGTGTGCAACAGAGCAAGTGAGAGCAGTTACTGAGCTGTAATCCTTATGAAATTACAGGAAGTACTACATGCCATATGCATGTCATTAAGATATGACAAAATGTTGTAATAGGTTACTCCACGTCATTTACACTGCTCTTCTTTTTATATGTGTGTGTCCTTTTCAGAGGCACAAACTTTATAAAAGAATTATTGGAGCAGAGAGTTCCTAAGAGTACTGGTTCTGTAACTGTTCACAATGGGCCTACAATACATCTCTTGTAAACTTTGTGTATCAAGGGAGTACAGTGACCCATTTCAGTGCCACGTTCCTTTTCCATCACCTCTACCATATCAATAAGAAGATGTGGTGTAGCACTGCCAGCAACATCTGCAGAAAAAAAAATTGCAACAACTCACACTTCATGAAACATTATAGTGGAAAAGAAAATGTGTTCCAAACCACCTTGAGGTTCTGGAGTTAATTCACCATTAAGCATGAGAGACATGGGGGCTGCAGACTCCTGCATTGTTTCCATCATGGAAAGCCCTAGGTTTTGCAGTCTCCCAGCATGGAAAGCCATACAATCAGACACCAGTGTGTATATTTTAGTTTGCACATTTACTAAGTATTCATCACCTACTTAAAATCAAGCAAACAACAACAACAAAACATTAATTTTATAGTGGGCTGTTAAACATGCCATGCTTCTAAGCTTCTCTTTCTGCAAATGGCTGAGCACAAGCAAGTTTTGCCACTCATACGGATCAAACTACAGGATCAACACCTGAACTGGGAAACGTAATTATTCCAGCTGCACTGTAGCTTTTGCCTAGTAGTTGTTACCGAAAGAAGTGAAAACTAAGATAAGGGTACACAAAATGAGTTTTTTAAAAAGAACTGAGGTGACCCAATCATATCTCGGACCACTGAGAAGCAAGAATTGAAAGAAAATAATTGGGTACTTCAGTTTTAGTGAAGCCTGCTAGACCGTATTATTTTTCTCATGGTGTCACAGAACAATCCTTAAAAGTATATGGCAAGCTTATGTTACTTTACAATAGCAAGAGATCCTGAAAAGTGCACACTGCTTAGGCAACAGATGATGGCGAAAGATGAAGAATGGGAACCCATGTGCAGAAACAGTGCAGAAACTGTAGGACATGAATCTGTGGCTGTCAGTCTGACTGGGGTGTCTGGCCCTGGGGTCACTGATCCTGCACAGAATAGGTCCACACAAATGGGTGAAGTGCCCTGTTGAAGGATGAGAGGAGAGCTTGTGTATGACCTAAGTTTCTTAAAGCTTGAGATCTTACTGGCTGAGTAATATTTTAGCTGACCTTTGTCGTCAACAGATTGCAAAACCTTCGTTGCATTTTAAACTTTGCATTTTATATGGTTCACTCTTATTTCTGTGCAAACTTCTATGCTTGTAAACAGAAGATTCCTGCCAACAAGCCATATCTCTGTTTTCTGTAATCTCTAATTTATAATATACCTTTTTTCCTTCTTTGGCCTGGAGTTCAGGCACACTAGCACTGGAGCATTCCTGGCACTCAGAAACTGGTGATTCAAATATTTTCAGGTATTTATCACTTAGTGTTATAACTGCAGAGAGTGTTTTTGAACAGTTCCTCTAACTGAAGCATTTAATTCAGTGAATAACCTACTCTAATGAGACTGGAACATCATGGCAGTTATTTGACAACTGAGGGGCTGTAGCAACATTCAAAGCATATGTTAAGGCTTGCTGTTCAGTTAGGATGCCAAATGGCAGCTCAGAATTTAACATGAGTTTAGTGCATAGTCTGGGGATTGACTGGGAAAATATGGTTTGGAAATGTCCACAGATAGGATGAATATAAGGAAATTCAAAAAAAACCAAGAAGCCGATTGTGTCCAGAGAAATCTGGGTTTTCTGCTGCTGTAATAAAAGATGGACAGTTCTCTTGACTACATCTTAGACATTGACTATGAAAATTCAGGATTTTTGTAATTGAACTACTGTCACTCAAAGACACAGGAATTTAAATCAAGCCATCCAAATCTTAGATTCCTTGTCTACTCGCAAACAATCATTCCTGTGACAAACAGCATGCCTATAATTCTACTGGGTTCTATAAAACCTCTATTCTCTCAGGCATAATAGGAATGAACTTTTTTTGTCATTATTAGAGCACCACTCAAAAGCAATTATAATAAATTCATACAAAAGTACAGCTCATTAATGAAAAGTTCCTACTGAAAGGTTACTACATACTTTCAAATCCAGATCTGAATAAATAGGATTCAATGAAAAAACTTCTTGGGATTTCAGTAGGATTGAAATTTCACCCTTCGTTATTTCCTTAGTAAGTTTCCTTTAAAAATGTTTGCTGAAACAAAGTCTTTT
>WBMV01009291.1:1167098-1369585 GCA_013396655.1 Campylorhamphus procurvoides | reverse complement strand
TTTTTGTTCCAGGCTTGTTTTCTGAGAAATCATAGAATCATAGAATATCCTGAGTTGGAAGGGACCCATCAGGATCCCCAAGTCCGACTTCTGGCTCGGCACAGGACGCCCCAAGAATCACACTGGGTGCATGAAAGTGTTGTCCAGATGCTTCTTGAACTCAGACAGGCTTTGTGCTGTGTCCACTTCCCTGGGGAGTCTGTTCCAGTGCCCAACCACCCTCTGAGGGAAAGATCTTTTCCTGGTATCTAACATAAACCTCCTCTGCCACAGCTTCATGTAATTTCCTCAAGTCCTGTCACTGGTCACCAGAGAGAAGAGATCTGTACTTGCCCCTCCACTTCCCCTTGTTAAGATATTGAAGAGCACAATGAGGTGTCCAATCAGTCTCCTCTTCTCCAGCCTGAACAAACCAAGTGACCTCAACCACTCCTCATATGGATTTAAATTGTTGACGTCAACTTTTTAAATCATGCAGAATCTCTTTTCTATCTGGTTATGCCCATTGAAATAAATGGGACTCCTTGTATATTTGAAGCACACCTTCTCTGGGTAAGGCTGCCAGATCTCAGAAAATAAATTATTTCTGGACTACTAGCCTATATGTTCAGATTTAGTTCAAAAAGACCTTTCTACCAAGTTATAAATTCTCAGACGTTGTTTATGGTTGAAAAGCTGAATACTCTTCAGAACCATGTCTCAAATGCAATGCTATTATTTCCATATTTCTATAAGTTTAAAGAATAAACTTTATTGATGAAACATAGTAATTAATCATGCCTCTTTGGTAGATGAAAATGTAATTGTTATTCATGTCAATGAGCAAAGGGACATTCCTGGCTTCAGCTGCAAAACAATAGAAACCTGAAAATGACTGTGCTTATTGTCTGTGAAACAAAGAAAAACTGTGGTAGGTACATTTTACAGTCATGTCATAAAATATATCTGAGTAAGAACACATGCTTTTTTGATCATTAGGGTTTTTCCAACTGGATGAGCCAAACTGCACAATACTGTAGAATTTACTTTGATTTCCATAATGAATCACTAAAGCAATCCCACAAGGCTATCCAATGTAATAAAAGATTAACTATTTCCTAGTACAGAGAGTCATGTTTGTGGAGATGTGCCAGTAAATTCTCTAATTCAGCCTAGCAGAAATGTACCTCTGACTTTAGAGTAGATATTTACTCTAATTCCAGCTGATCCTTTCGTGACACAAAGTCCTGTGTGATTGCAACTTCTATTAGGTTTCCATATATCTCTGTGTTTCATGAGACCTAGCCACAATTATGTTGGGAAACTAAAAACTGAACTGAAACTAAAAACTGCTGTCTCTAATTAGACATTTTGTCACAGATGTAAAATGAGTACATTTTGAAGCAATATAAGAAATCCTGTTTATCACAAGTAAAAATAAAAATACGTTTCCTCAAATATATATTCACCATGTCTTTACAGATAAAATCCATTCTCATGAGATCATGGATTTCTGCAGAAATATTCACACAGTAGTTTTTGCTTACACCCTGGAAGGAAAATTTCTCCATAAGAAGAGTGAATTTTATTATTTCATGGATTTATACATTCTACAGAGAGGCAGTTAAGCTTTCCAAATCACTGTCCACATCTGTGACTATCCTGAGTACATTATTTTGAGTTTTCCATCTCCAAAGTGTCTGTCTGATGAGAACAATGTTTCCTCTAAGGAGAGGATGAGAGGCTGTCTATGGCTTTGCAAATCAGGACAGGAAGAAGAAAATAGATATATATGACAATCCTCAGGACAGGAGTGTGGTTTCTTCTTGGTTTTTTGCTTGCTGTGTTTAAGTCACGGTAAGAATACATTTAATGCATTGCCACAGAAGGGAGAGAATTAGTGTTAATGATCCAAATGAATGCTGATTTCTTGATAAAACTGTAAGATAAGACATGTTAGCTTACAATTCAGTGACAAAGGTTTAACACATTTTACTCTCGGTTTGCCAAGAATTCTGTGCTCCAGCTACAGTGGAGTGGTTGACACGCGTATGGCAACTTCCATGCATGTTTGTTCCCAATAGACTCCTGAATCAGCTTAAGTAATCATGCACATTTGATTAACTAAAATGTCCTACTGCTAAAATGCATTAAGAAAATACCTTTGCAACAGTTCACAGTCCAGTAAAGTCTGGTGGTGTTTTATGTGAGTTTCTTTCCCATTAGTGACATTACTTTTCAAGATAATATTTGAAGGTTCCTTCCAACCCAAACTATTCTACAATTCTATTATAGATTCATTTTTCATTTGAAGTATTAGTATTGACTTACTAAGGTGCATAAGGAGAGTAGCTGATTTATCATTCAGCCCAGTTTCTCTGTTTATACATACCTCCAGGTTCTATTTTTGGATGGTCCTTTTAATCTCTGTGAAAACTTTCATCTTTCTTCTGAAATTTTAGAACCAGATGTGGAACATGGCCTTTTAGTTTGTTAGCTTGGCCTGTGTATTTCCAAACCTGCTATGAAAAGACCGTGGTAATTTTAATTGAGAGTTTGCTGGATATTTCCTTAAATTCCAGGATCTGAATGAATAGGAAATTGTGATTAGTCTAAATTCACTAAACAGCTGTTAGTCTGACTGATATGAATATTCTATGGAAGCTGAGATTGATGCTGGGAAATTTTTTTGTGTCCTGCTTAATATAAAATAAAAGGAGACTGGAAGTGAGCATCTCTGTAACCCAAAAGAAGTATGAAGCCTCAGGAACCTAGGGCAGAAAATGAAAACAACATTCTGCTCTAAAAATGGCAGGATAATCAAGAACTTATATTGATCTTGTATTTTTTTCTGTCATTAAAAGACAAACTGTCAAGGATCAAGTGCTATGAAAAATCCTAATAAACCAGGAATTATTTTGCCTGTGAGTTCATAGTGCAAAATATACATATTAGGAAACAGTAGTTGAAGCCTCGGTATATATGAGGTGGTTGGTATGTGATTTCAATTTCATTTTTGAGAGTAAAATTGTCTAAGAGACAGTCGATTTAGGGTCAGCCACCTACTTTGTCTCAGAATCCCTGTGATCTTGAGAAGAAATAGAAATTCAGTTGTTGACTATTTGTGCTTCTGTACCTGTTCATACTCACCCCATTGGACTACACTGAGACCAAAGGCAGATAGTTCCCACTGGCATAACAAAGTAACAGTGAGAGAAGGATGAATTTGGGTAGGGGTTTTCCTCTTGGATTTCAAGGAAAATATCCACAATTGCTACATGCACAAGCAAATCATAGGAAGTACAGAACTACTCCAGGGAAATGTTGCTCAAGGCAGTTATTTACCACTAAGTTGTGTGTGAAGGAAAATTTGCCTCCTTCAAATAGAGGTTTTAGAAATGTGTTGAAAAGGTACTATGAGAATTTGGGCCAAAGTTCAGATGAAAAAGAAAATTATCTTAAGGTAGCCCTACTCATTTCAAACAGAACTTATCACTGATATAAAATCTGTACCTTAATGAAGTAAAAGTAATGGGATATATTTGGAAATTGTTTTACACTCCTTCTCATGGGCTCAATTTTAATGAAATGTGAGCTGGCAGTAGTAGGTAGGTGAAGCCTCTGCAGAGGTGTACTGAAGAATGTCTTCCAACAGACATTTATATTGGAGATAATGCTCAAAAAAAACCCAAACAAACCAAAGTGCAAACCAAAAGAAATCTGTTGTGCTGACATTATTGGGAAAGCAATTAGACTGACTGAACATTTTTAGAAACATAATCCTGATTGCTACTGTATGTGTTGTTGCAGCTTACAAATTATTTTCACATGTTAATAATTCATTTTTTCCACAATGGTATTACTGATTGTCTGGAAGCCTATAATTGATTCATTAAATTGTGTCGTTCCCTGCAGTTTGACCTCCATTGAAGTCTCTGAATTTGTAGCAAGCTATTTTAAAAGAGCAGAAACATATCACAGCCAGCAGCCTTACACCAATATAAATATTTTCTACTGTGCTAATGCTTAGAGTTCACTTTCTGGCAGCTTACCAAGAATTTTGCATAGGAATGCACTGAGTTGGAGACCCCTATCTAATAAATTTTATCTGACACACTCAAACATCCACTTTTATTACCACGTCTGATTTTCCCATGCTCATACAATTTAAAGCTACAGCTTCTCCCTTTCTCTTCTTTGAAGAAAGAGTAGTATTTTCAAACAGAATGTCAGAAGGGCACATTACCATGAGCACTTTCATCTGTGGAAGCTTAATACAAAAGAATGTATACTATATATTCAAAAAAACACATTCTCCCACCAATCCCACCACCTTTCCACAAATGCTTCACAAATAATGCAGAGAGGGAAAGCATATTTCTGTGGCGTGTGTACTGTTTCTGGGCTGTGGGGTTTTTTCCTACTAGAAAATGGTTAATACCTAGTCCTGATGTTCTCTATACATGAAGTTCAGTAAAATCTGCAATATTTGAGGGGACTTTGCCCCTTCAATACGCTTTGTTCACCATTTAATTGCCAATGATGTGTATCCAGAGTATAAACTCCATGTAAGATTCCTATAACATTGCTATGATGAATTAGCAGCACTAGAGACCACAGGCCTTCAGCATCACTGTCCACACCGTCTCTGAGCTGATGCAGGATTGTGTCTGTATGCCACAGCAGTAGTGAGGTGACATCTGGGTAGGGCACTGTACGCCACCTGTATCATCAGGGCTGTCCTGATAATGGGCATCTTACGGGCTGAAAAGGACAAGGGAGTCACAATATTTGGAAACTAGATTGATATGAATCTTTTGCTGGTGTCTAATGTGGAAATCAAGAAATGTCCAAGACAAGATTTTTAATGCACCATTAAATTGTTAGCTGTTCAGTAGCTTATCAGTAACTTCCAGCCTTGCATAATGTTCAAAATGCTGCTGTAAGTATAAAAATTAAAAAAATAAATGCACAAGGAGTTACTGCAATAAAAAGATTTTCGCAGTCAATAACTTATTTCCTCCTGAGACAAAGGAAAAAACTTCTGAAGTCAAGGACACCCTGTATTGACTCCTGTGAATCTTGCATTGTTATCTTTCCGTGATGTAAATTTACAACATAGCAAGAAAAAAATCTGTCCTGAGTTTTTGAAAACATAATTTAATCTAATGTAACATTTTATGGTTTTGTTTTGTGAGTTTTTTCTCACCAAAAATCTAAAGCTCACCCTTTATCTTTTGACAAAAGATGAATGATGCAGAAACTCAGAGAAGATAGATATTGCTCTTTTTAAATTTTCTAATTATGACAACTGTAGAAAAAGTAAAATAGCCAGTAAAAAGGGGTTTATTTTCTTAATTTTTTCACCCTGAGATTTTCCCCAAAATAGACAATTTTAAACTGAAAGCGAATGCCAAATTAAAAAATTTCTCCAAAGCCACCCATATTATCCTAGTAAAAATATACCTAAAATAGGTTTTAACAAGAATAAGAGGACCCTGAGATGAGTTCGGTTGGCCAGAGCATGGTGCTAATAAAACCAAGATTGGGAGTTGATTCAAATATGGGCTATTCACTTAAGAGTTGGACTCAATGATCCTTGTTGGTCCCTTTCAACTCAGAATATTCTGTGATTCTGTGACTTTAAGTTAAAGTTAACATACCAGCATTCAAGTACAAGGCTTAGGTGCTCATAGATTTGATGCAAAAGATATAAGTGGGTAGTTTTGGAAAATCTGTATATTTGTCACTGGCTCAAAGTATCAGCACAGTAGAATACCTGGGAACAATTTCTGCAGATTACAGTATCCTTGCAATGAATCCTGAAATACAATGTGAACAAACCCATACATGTGTACCCAAAAAGCCCTTTGTTAATTTCATTTATTAAATTTCACTGTGCTGTGAAGCTCTTTAAAGCAGCTAATCTGAACTGACTCTCAGTTTAAGTGCCCAGTAATACAGACAAAAACCTCCTAAAAACTCTAACAGAGAGAATGATATGCTGTCTAAGCCATGGTCCCGAAAGGACGCACAGAGGTGTTTAATTATAGGCCATGACTATTTCCACCAAAGTCACTGGGGCCACTCATGCGTGTGCTGAAGTGCAGCATAGAATTAGTGGCAGAATAAATCCTCCAGTGCCAATCTGCAGAATCACCAAGAGCTTTGAAGCAGCCCGTGCAAGACCAAGGGTTTGCAGCAGAAAAGGCTGATGTCCTGCCTCACACAGCAGCCTGGGAAAGGTGATGCTTCTAACTCTGGCCCCTGCTCTACCTACGCTCCCTCCTCTGAGCAGCTGGCTACCATCTTGGGTAGTCTTATCTGCTGTGGCTTGTCAAGCCAAAATATTTGTTTAAAAAAGGATCAAATATTCATAGCTCATTTATGCATTCTTTTAAAAGGAGAAATGAGACTTGTCACGGTAGATAAATGCCAAAGTACGTGTGAGGAAAGTACATGTGAGGAAAAGAAAGGAAGGGGGAGAGCGAACATTTTTTATCACGTAACATTTAGTTTTCTGCTCCTACTGCCTTCCTTCCTTTGCTCTGTGTCCTGGTTCTGAGAGCTCGGAAAAGTTCAGTGCAATGGCTAGAGCCATGCAATCCAGAGCAATGCTGCTAACCCACTCTTACCACTGGATGTTGTCGATTTGTATTTTGTTAATTTTTAGAAGTGATTCAGGGAAGTTATTTCCTTCCAAGAAACTCCTAAACCCTCACAAAGTAAGCTTGTCAGTCAACACTTTTATATAAAAGCCAACATGGAGCACAAAATGAGGATTTCATTACGCAGGGCATTGTTGACAGACCGGTTATTTTCTATATGAGGAGAGTCACAAGACAGATTTCCATTGATTCTGGGTGAATAGGGAGACATAATTTTCCTCCCTCCTTTCTGCAACAGCAGTCCAAATATCTGACTTTTCTGAATGCTAAAAGGAAACATTACAGTTGCTTTCTGCTCACCCCAACTTCATTCATCTTTGATCTCCACAGTTGTTAGTCTGGAGAGAAAAAAACCCCAAAACTGTTCAGGATCATTAAGAAACTTTTAAAAGCTCTTATTCCAAATCTCTTCATGAGTGCAATTAAGCCAGAACCACTTTGCTCTGCTACTGTAATGAGCACAAAAATAAAATCCTTAGAAATATGGGCAAGGAAAAAACCATTTTTTACCTACTGAAATCACATATCAATTTTTAAATTAAGAATGCATTTATTTTCTCCCTGTCAGACTCTTTTAATCATGTTTTAGACAAACATGTTCATGGGAAAAACGTTCCTGAACCTCTCTTGCATGTCTCTCTTTTCAGAAGAGATGAAATCCAGTATGAAATCACAAAGGCCTGAAACAATGCATCTGGTGAAACAGGAATCCATGGCATGATCAACGTACATTTTGTCTCTCAAAATACGGGCATTATTAGAGCTGAGATAGCACAAGCTGCCAAGACTGTGAATGTTCCCTTAGAGATCTTACACAAAAAAACACACAAGAAATCTAATTTTACAAAAATTTAACAAAAAATCATAATGGCAGTTTAATGTTCCAGATGTTAGACACATCGAACCAAATAACAGATGCAAGACAACAGGCTTTTCTGACTCTGCTCTGTTATTGTGCAATGCAAATTTCAGTTACTCAAAACTTTGCTATTGATATCTGTTTGTGTTGGGTATCTGCATCAAGCTGAAAACTCGGACAGATTCTACTAGGCCCTTTCTGAAAATAAGGGTAATGAAAAGACATGCGTTTTTAGCACTGTGATTCTGGGGTATTTTCTTCTTGTTGTTTTTTCATTTGGTTATTTGGGACTTTTTCCAAGCTTGTGCTTAGAAGAAAATACTTAACTTTTGGCAAAATGATGTCTGAGCTGTAGTGCAATCCACTCTTATTGTCCTGGGCTGTAAGTCACTGTAACCTTTGCATCTGCCGAGCACAGACATAGCTCTTGGTAATAAGACTCTCTGCAGAGTCTGTAGAGTCTGAGTGCACTTAAATTTCTTGTTGCTATGAATTCCCAGGAAATGTACACCCAGTACCCAAGAAAGACCACAATCTTCCCTCACAGCCAGATCTACTTTGAGATGACTTCTTTTCCTGGGGCTGCTACATCTGACTAAGCTAGGGAAGGAGAAAGTGGCATGAGGCAACTGCAGGGCATCTTTGGCATATTTTAGAAGAAATGACCAGCCAAGCTAAGGCAAGGTGCCAATTAAAATTAGAACTGCAGCCTTCTAAGAGGCCTCACCAAGACAAAGGAGCCAAGACATCTGTGATTTCACACAGATCCATGGGACAGATGAAAGGTCAAGAGGCAGAAATCAGGATACAGGAGCTAAGATAGAACATGTGGTATCAGAAAAAAAAACAAAAGAAAAACCAAACTAGAGCAAAAAAACCCCACAAAACCACTTTGTAAAGCAGTTTAGGAGTTTTCCTCCCCTTTTTAAAAGATGAGAAGCAATACAGACAAGAAGGCATTGAGGCTGGTCACCAGTTAAGCAGTTCTTTTAGTCTCTCTTTCATTTAGAAGGCAGTCCACTGCTGGCCTTGATGTCCAGGCACTGATGGCATGCTGTCACTTAGGCTACAATTGTATTGGAATTGGAGTGAGAAGCC
Source organism: Campylorhamphus procurvoides (assembly GCA_013396655.1). Taxonomy (NCBI): domain Eukaryota; kingdom Metazoa; phylum Chordata; class Aves; order Passeriformes; family Dendrocolaptidae; genus Campylorhamphus; species Campylorhamphus procurvoides. The sequence continues at coordinate 1,360,981 of WBMV01009291.1, read as the reverse complement.
TGCCCCAACTCTCTTCTCACCAAGCTCCCTGACAGCAGCCAAGAAGAGTAGTACGGGTGTTGCGTCTCATGCACTGTGCAAAACACAGGGTAACACCCAAATGAGTTATTTAATTAAAGACTGTCAAAATGTATAGACACAAAGAGACCAATCAGTACAGAACACCATAGTTAGTACTTCCCAGCTCTGAAATATTTGTCTTTAATCCCTTAAAAATTGCCTTATCAGTTGGATAATTTGGTTTGGTTGTAAAACACTACTTTGTGCCCAGACCGACCCAGATTGATAAGACCTACCTGAGTATCTTGCAGACTCTCTGAAGGGCCAAAGAAAGCTGGGAAGGCAACAGAAACCCAGAAAGATTTGCTGGTTTTCTCAGTGGCACATAGCTGAGTGATATCTCTGGGAATGGCACCTTCATCTCCCAAGTCTCAGTTCATGGCCTAATCCTGGAGCTTGATCGCTGTTCATCACTTATGAAATGTGACACCCCCAACTTCTCTACCACTCGGGTGTGGGTTGCTGGTGTCTCAAAGCAACCAAACATATACTCACAGCAATACCCAGTATCTCTTTTTTTTTCCCCCTTTGGAAAACCCAGTTCCTTCATAACCTTGAAGCTTTACTCAATTTCAGTTGAAAACAGCATTACTTGTAAGTTCAGAGATAAAGATGTGCCTATTTTCCCTTAATGCACCTGGACTGTTCACATGCTTAAAATAAAGCAGAGGAACAAGTGGTGAGGAATTGAGAATATGTCTCACAGAAACAAAGTCCAAGAATCCATCTTTGAACTGACTTTCACAAGTTGAAGAATTCCACAACTCCAAAGGCTGGGAAGCAATTATTTGTGTTTTCTCAGAGACTGGGAAAAGTATGGAGGCTAAAGCTATAGGATTACTGACAGGGGACAGAAAAGCAAGAGCAGAAATCACCAGTTGCACTCAAAACTAACAGAAACAGGGCATGAAGACTTGAAACAGCTGGAACATTTTATTTCAGAGTTTTTGTTTTAAAGGAACAAGTGCTTAATTTTCAGTCATTATTGCAAATAAGCAGACTGAAAGTACACAAGCAACTTTTCTGTTGGTGCTGTTATTGCAAGACCCTCAAGTCAGAGCATGGCTCTGGTGCGAAGGAAGAGGGGCTTGGCTCTGCCCTTGCCACCTTGCATGCAGCTGGCAAGGCACTCCATCCTCCTGTGTGGCTGTTTTGCTAATTTGTCTTTTGAGAAGGAGCTGGCACACAGGGCTCTCTGTGACCAATGTATTGCAAGTAAAGCAACAAGAATATAAAGAAGTAGAAAACTGCTGTTGTGAAGTGTATCAGATACGTCACACACACGAGAGCTGTGAAGATGGAAGGACCCTGGGGTTTCTACCCAAATCCTAAGCAGTCAAGTTGACTTCATTTACGTCAGACTCTATAGGCTTTTTTCCTTATAAAAGTTCTCTGTCATAGCTCTGCTCCTTCTCTGCCTGAGAAAGGTGGGCTGTGGATGGCAAAAGTTCCACTTCTGTGTTTACCTTTCTCAGTGCCAAATATACAGAATCTTCTTTTCTGATCCCCCAGTGATTATGCAATTGACTTGTTTGATGTAAAACCTACAACGTTCTATTGCAAATGGCTTTTGTCAGCAACCGTTGAGGCTTGTACAATTTTGCATACTTGTCCTTTATTTTTGTAATATTTTCAAATTTCATTCTAAATTACAATATGGTAAATCATTTCACCAGATGTGAAGGAACTTTGAAGAATAACATTATTGCTGTTGTTGTTGTTATTAATCATGACCATGAGAAAAATGAAGAAAAGCAGGCTTCTGTTTTACTTCAGTGGAGAATTAGAAAAGACAGCAGCAAAATTCACTCCAGTTAGGTCATTCACCCCTTTCCTATCTCTATTATTCAGCCTATTAGGCAGTGGTTTTGGTTCAGATAAAATATTTCAGGGCCTGATTGAATCTCGGCTTCACATCTGTGTTCGTAAAATGTGCAAATATTTGATGCGTTTCAGGTGCATATTGAGAAGCTATAAATCTTCCCACTGCCTGTCTGATCACTCTGCTTTCTTCTACAGTTTTCTGACCCACCTGCACTCCCCTTGTGTAATGACTGTTGTCCATATAGGTGAAACTGGGAAGGGGCAGAGGCAGTGCAGGGTAAAACTGATGAGACAGGAAAGTCACTTCTCTTGCACCTTTTTTAATTGAGTTGCCAATCAGGATATCTCTAGCACAGAATTTTTCCAGCATAATTCAGGTAAGGTGTATTCAAGACTGCCAAGCCTGCTATTATGCAGATCACATGCCATTCTTGAGGGTTTCTTGAGTCTCTAAGTTAAAAAATGAGATGGCATAAGAAGGGAAAGAGTCAAGTAGTAGGAATCAAATATAACAATAAACACTTATGTTTGGTAACAGCACAGAAATTTAACCTGTAAATGAAAATCAGTTAGCATGAGCTTAACAAGATTTTCCTCACAACCCCTCCCCACCCCCCCACACGCCCAAACATCTACTCTGGCAGCTTCAATGACACACATAGTGGTTCCTTTGGGAGTTCTGCAGTGAGCTGTGCCCTGCTGTGTCGTGGTTATCCATAGGGTCCACACTCTCTGTCAGATACCTTTGATACTCAGTGAGACATTTTTTACATCCTGAGAAGACAGTAAGAAACTTGTCTCTTATCAAACTCAGAAGCTCACTGAATGCTCAGTTGATGATGCAAAACTAACTTAAATGCATTCCTTTTTGCTGTGTAAAATTCTGATAGCAAGTACCAACGTTCTTGAAAGGTTTGCTTTTGATGCTTCATTTTCTTTTAACATAGTAGGAGACACCAATAATACTGATCTTACTGATGTCACTGGACATTTTTTACATTCAGTGCAAAACAACTCACAAAATCAAGACCACACTAAGACAAAGCAGCACTTTAAGGTATGAAGAGGAGTTTCAGGTTTTGGTCTCATATCTGGTACATACTCTATAACCCCTCAGATGAAAAACTATACATAAGCAGTATAATGTATATGGATACCCATCAACACTCTAACTGGTTAGGTAACTGAGACCAAAGCCATGCCAGGCCTGATCAACCTGAGATGTGAGTCAAACGAAATTAAATCAGCAGTCATAGTTGGCACTGGTGAAAACAAATTCTCTAGTTAAGCCACTGACATCAGCTCTGCATGGGTGTGACAGAGAGGCTAGTTCTTTGCTTTTGGACATGTAGCTTTTCCACGATCACATGGATGGTATTTAAAACAGTGGCTATCTTCTCCAGAAGTGTCTTTCTCATAAAACTACATGCATATCGCAATTAGAGCTTCTTAGATATCATGAAACAGAAGAGCATGATAACCCTTGGTGTCCTGTAATGCTGATTAACTTCACTAGGGGTAGGAGATAGACAGACTTGCCAAAGTGAAACTATGAAAGTTGTATAGTCTGGCTGCAGTCAGTGGAAAGCTGCAGTGGGCTTTCTGTGCGGTCTTGGTGAACCATTTTCTCCTTGCAGTGATGGCTGTTCAATGGAGGATGCCCAGGCTTCATTCCAGATGCCTGGGAAGTGAGGCCTGGGGGATTTGTCTCTCTCCCTCCCCTCACCCTGTGCTTCAGATCTGACATTTCCACCAGCTATGATGTACCTTGGTCTACATGTGTGTCCCTTAGTTTAGCACTGTTTGGGGGAGTTGGTTCCTTATCTGCTTCTGGGAGAATTGCCTTAATTTGCACTGGCATTCTGTGCTCTGCTCTAGATAGTATGAAGTAATTAGTTTTCACGTCAATGAAAGAGTAAGTGAATTGGGATTCAGTTTTCAGACACATGTATTTTTTTATAACACAAATTTTACCAGATTCTGCAGTGACGTTGCTGTTCTTTCAGGTCAAATGTCAGCTTGGAATAACAATCACAGATGCATCATAAGCCCTTTATTTTCAAAATGTTCAGTGAATGTTTTTGTGTATACTTATTAACAATGAGAAGTGCTTTATTTTTGTTTTCATTCAAAATGTTGGAATGAAAATAGTGACTAATTTCTTATTGCATTAAAGTCTCTGCTGCATCAATGAGAATAACCACAGTAGATAGCATGCTGTATATAATGTCCAGTGGCAACATTATACCTTGATCACTTTTTGCAAAAGCCTTTCAAGGTATAATTACAAGTTTGTGTATTACTTTCAAGATTGGTAGTTTTACTTGGCTAAAGGGCAAGTAATGTGTCTATCAGCCATACTATCTCAAAGACAAATTTATGACATATATTTTCTGGTAGCAATACTTCCAAGGTTGTGAGTCATTGAAAAGTCAAAAGGAAGAAAAGAAAAACCCAAAAATGGACTCCTGTTCCAGTGTGTTTTCTGTGTGTTGTCTGCAGTGCCCATCTTTGACCACAGTGCTGACCTGCAATTCCCAGTGACATCCCCTTGCAAGCACCAGTACAGACATCAAAGAGCAGGCTGGGCTATGATTGCACTGCCTTAGTGCACAGATGTAAGGTTTTTGAGTGAGAACATTGTGCTCAGGAGAAAAAAAACAAACCAATAACAGTCATCCTATGTATTGCAAGCAGCTATTAGTACAAAAGCATTTTGCTTTCTGAGCTTGCCCTCAAAAGTATTCTGACCAATTTTGTTTTTTACAGAAAGGTTCTGAGAAATCCTAACTGATTACAGCCTCAGACTAGCCTATTAGAGGTACTGTCTGAAATCAGCACTCTGACTTACAATATAAAGGAACAATATGCTATTTTGTAAGGAAAAGTGGGATGTGGTTTGCTTACCCTCTTAGTTCTTTCATAAGATACTAGCTTGTTACTATATATGTTGACAGAGTGAAGGCTAAGGAATTTATCTTCAAACACAAGTCTTATTTTCTTAGAACCTATTTCAAAAAGCCTCGTAAACCTATTTGGTAAATTACTGTAATTATTTTTTCATTCCCTTGTTCATAGCGGGAAATACAAGTGTGCACTGTAATTACAAAGGGATTTGTGCAACTCGAGCAACTCTCCCATCTCTATTTTCCCCTCAGATATAGACATTTCAGGTTTAATCTAGTTAAACAGAGAGAAGATTGTGTCTATTGCAAAGTGCATTGATTACAGCGTTACTGAGACTGTGGCAAGTTTCACAGGTGCAATGGCCCCCATAAATTATCTGCTTCTTGATAAAAGGAAAAATAGGTAATTTTTAATTCTTTCCTTTGAACCAATGCATTTGCTTCAGTGGAAGCGAAGGGGCACAGAACGTGCCTGAAATATTAATAAGGTGCTGTGAAAAAAAGTGACTGATAGCCTTTAAAATAACACAAACTTGAGTTGTGACCAAATACAAGTTCAGTGCCTTATGTGAACAATGATGAAAGTGCATACCGTTTTTTGTGGTGACTTTAAGGATGATCACTCCAATTCCTCGAAATTCTTCAGTAGGCCAGTGTCAGGACATCACTCTCTATGAGGAAGCGGAGGCCTTGGTGAAAAGGTTAAATAAACATATTGTTATTGTCCAGCTTTAGAAGAGGATATTAGATTACATACCAGGAGAGCAGGCCATGCCTGTCTTCAGCGTTAAAGGACGTCTGAGTCTCCATTTTCCTGTAGTGCTGTGTTCAGTTTTGATTACCTACAGCTTCCAAGTTTGGTTTATTTATCTAAGTGCTATTCTAATATAAACTCCCTGAGATCAGCTCTTCCCTTGATCCCACGAAGGCAGCTCAGTGGGAAATGTGACTCAAGTGTTCAAGGACAAAAGACAATCCATTACCGTTTTCTGAGGTATCCGTGTGTTTATTTTTACATTCAGTTTTTTAAAAGTCCTTTCATATAGGATCAACAGATTTTGTAATGGGAGTGCCAGTTATGATGAAGGTGATTGAAGCTTTAATAAGCTTTCACATGAGCAGTGGCAGCTCTAAAGAATTTTAGCTGGTGATGTCTTAACAGATTTTGTACTAGATATACATGTGCGTGTGCATATAAAACCATGGAGGTTTAACAACATGGTGCCTTGCAATCACTTATTCATTATCAAGATAGTGCTAACAGGAATATTAGATATTTTTATGTTGGAAAATAGAAAAATATTGCCATGACATTGTAAAGAGCCTTATATCTTTCTCCCATATGCCATTTCCCCTAGGTAAGCCCAGGTTGCCCCATAGCTGACTCTGTGAGCTTGGTTGCACCAGTGAAATCCCCACAGGGACTGCTGCAAGGGTGGGCTATACCTAAGCATCCTTGTTTGCCCACCACCTTTAAGGTTCTGGGCTTGGTGCCCCTACACATCTTGCTCAGAGATCCTGTCATAAAAGGAGTCAAACTGGCTGTGAAGAAAGCAGGAGAGAGAAGGTGAATGTGGGGAACAAAGAGCAGTTCTGGGCTCATCACGAATTTGACATGGCAGCCAAAAGGAGAGCTGAGGCAGGAGCGGGAAGGAGAGGTAAGTGGATGAGTTTGCAAGCTTGGGCATGGCTGCGTGATTGATTAATGGAACAAAAATAAAGGCAGCAATGGAGTGAGAAGAAAATATGACCCAGGAAAAAAAGCAGAGAGAAGAGATGATAGGCAGGAAATACAGGTGATCAAAGAGATTATGGGAACAGAGGGGGAAGGCAAAAGGACAGGAAAGCATTAGAAAAGGAAGGTAAGAAGAAGATGATGCTAGAAGAAGAGAATCAAATCACTGACAGAAATAATGTATATTTGGAAGGGTCTCACTCATGTAAGTGCAGCAGCAATGCCAATGTGAGATTAAAAGCAAAAAGTAACAAAAAAATATTCTTCAGTATTTAATTCCATGATTGGCTTTAGCTATCAAATAACAGAAAACAGCTGCATTTCATAAAGCAACAACTGGTCTGCAGTTGTAACCTAATCCTTTCATTTGACACTTAGAAGAAAAAATATTTTCCCTGCACATGTGATCCAGTTATATGACAGGTACCAAATTGATGAAATCAGTGAAGTTGTAAACCAAGTTGTTAATAGCTTCTTTTGTCTTCATATTTTTCCCCTGTATATTTCAATAAAAGATGGAAAGATCAGGTTTTAGGAGGCTGGGCATTGTCTTTCTGAGTCAATTTAACCTAGTTTGTTAATTTTCCTCTCCTTCAAATATACGCATAATTGAAAAATAAAACCTATACAAAAAAGATCAGCTAGGGAATGATAAGAAGCAGTAAGTGCAGATAAATATTAATCAAAAGTTTGAAAGTTAAGCTATTTTTTCAAGAGCTTAAAACAGGTGTTCTTGTGTATAGCAATGTAAAATCTGAAAGTATTTTAACAAAGGAGTCAGCGAAGTTCTTTAGATATGGTCATTCACTCCTTCTGTCACTTGCTCAGTGTAGTGAAATGGCAGTATTTCTGATATATAATCCTTGCTGATCAAAACATGTAAGTAAATGAGCTGTTCTGGTTTTTCAGCAGAGCTAATGCAGGACATTTAATGACATTGTATGCATTTATGGTGGTTCTTTTCATTCCCATTCATTTTCAAACACCATATGAATGAGCTGAGAGAACTGCAGTGGGATCTGGAGCAGTGGGCTGCTGCCCACAGCTGTTTCACAGGGTGCAGGACAGAAGTGGAAGGAGAAAATGTGTCCAGTGACAACACATCTACCTTGCTACCTGTATGTCTGAAGTTCATTCTTAGAAAACATGTTATGTGCTAAGTTAGATCCATACAAAATGAAAAGTATTTAAGTTATTGTTGTCTTACCTGAAAAAATCCAGACAATAAATTGAACAGATCTAAGTTTATCTTTCTTCTGGTTGAAAGATTAAACCAGCTCCAAACCTGCAACCTCAAGGATACTAATTTTTTCCTACCTGAAACTAAGGCCACTTAAGACAGAAGATTGCAGAAGATACTTTGCTGGGTTTTATGCCCTCTCCAAGTTTTTCCTTTGGAAGTAGTAACCTAGGAAAATTTATATTGGTGTGAATTAAAGTATTTCAGTTAAAACACACCACACATTTGTGAAGAATTAAAAATGGTCATAATGTCATAGAGTTCACCTTCACTTCTAAGCTGCAAGGCAGATAACATTTCCATGGTTCACCCCTCAGTTTCAGTTCTCCAGAGAAGTTAAAATATTGCAATGCACTGTACCTCTCATCCAGCCTGCAAGTCCTTCTTAAATCCCTATGGTGAGAAGCCCTAGCCCCAAAAGCAAGGAAAGCTTAAATCACTATGCCACTTCATAGGCACAAGAAATAAATCCAGTGCAAAGCAGGAGTCATTAATTCTGATGCTCATGGAATTGCATGTTTACCTGTGAAAACTTTTTTAATCTGACATCCTTAAATTACTTCAGCTCCTACTTTGTCCCAAATGAAATCAGGTTTTATGAAAAATTCTGAAGGTGTTTAATTGGTTTCAAAGCCTTCCAAATACACTCAGTATTTCCACTGATATTAGTCTTCTTTTCACAGGAGAGAAATGAGGTTACTGGAAAGCATAATACACCAGCCTACTTCTTCTGAATTAAACATGCTTGAAATAAATGTCATTCCTTTTCCCAGTCTACAATTTATCTTTTCAGAGTGAGAAAGCTTATCTTCATAGTATCATTGTGTTGTGTAAAATTTTTCCATATCACTGTACAAAAAAATTATTTGACATATTAAAACTGGAAATACACTGCTCAAGAGACCAAACTCTGTTACATGCACACTGCAATTATGTGCAACTTCATCAGGCATTTCACCATCAGTTTCTAAAGGACTGGGATCCTCATTAAATAAAGGGTTTAAGTGCCTAAAGAGATTTGGCAAACTAGGTTCAAATATGCAATCCAACCTGTTGTGTTCTACTACTACCCATCCTGGTATTCACTAGACTCCAAAGGCACCAAAGGATTTGCTCTTGCAGCTCTTTAATTGCTTAGAGCTGTTGTTCTGGGCATTACAGGAACTGACCTATTTCTGACAGGGCTGAATGTCTTTGCCAATTAGCTCACACCCACCAAAATTATTTCCTTCCAGAAAATGCAAGTGAAACTTCTCTCGTGTAACCTTACACTGACACTACTGTGAAGAAGGGCTGAGCAGTTAAAAAAGGCTACCTCTGCAGCTGATGCAGAGAAGCAGGAGCTTTTAGACGGATGCTCCTCTGATCTATTTTAGCCATCTGCATTAAGATATGAGGTGTTGCAATTATGACAGTTAAGGTATAGGATGTCTAGGAAGATTCTTTTCAATTTAGATATGTGCACTGTAGTATTCAGATGAATCCCCAAACAAGTGTTCCCCCCATTTTACTTTGCATAGTGGGATATTGTAATAGACATCCCCATGGAAACTAAGCAGATGCTGGCACACTGAATGGTGTAAGGCTCTGAAGCACAGGCATGTCAGTTCAGCAGAATCACCTTGTGTCCTTGACCGCATACATCCAATCATACCTCAGAGACTGATGCGTTCTGCAGTGTGTTAAGGATATATATATAGCATAATTATTAGTGTATTATGCACTATGTAAGTCCTCTGCTAGGCCTGGCATGGCATAAAATCCCAAAAGTATCCAGCACACAGAAAAGATGAATCACCTTATAAAATACACTTAGTACTTTTGACAAAAGTCTGTTCTCAGCCTCTTTTCCTATTATCACAGCTCACGTCTAAGCAGAAGAGAGCATGAGAGGCTGGACCATTTTTCCCTTTCCCAAAAGAGATTCTTCAGGGAAGTTGCTGCCAGGAGCCTCTTGACCTTCCTGTGCTGCAAAGACAATGAGAGCCCTGATCCAGAAGACGTGTAAACAAGATCCTGACTCTGCAGCTTGATACTTACCGGAGCATGGGTTCTGGGCCCTGGCCAACAGTACCTGCAGCGCATGGACTGAGCTTGCGTCCTAAATCCTGTATCCTTGTACAAGAACCAGGAATATTGAGAACAATATGAATAATGTGGAAATTCAATGGACAGTAAAAAATTACCCTCCAGCATTAGAAAAAATAGCATACTCATTTAACCACCCTATTATCAGTAAGCCACGGAAATGTGGTATTAGGGACACAAATAAACAGTGCATTTAACACCATTCAGTAATGATGGAATAGGAGAAACCTGATCTCTTCAAAGATTTGCTATGCCCTTTTGTCTTTTGCAGCACTGAATGGAAAGACTGTTTCAACAATTCATATCCCAGCAGCAAACCAGTATGATCAGTTATAACACGTTTTAGTCTCACAGAAGATCTTACAGAAGAGCTTGTTAGTAATGTGTTATGGATATAGTATTAAAATATACTTATAATATTAGAGTCCTAGCCAGCACGACAATTTATTTTAGTACAACTGTTAACTAAATTTAATGTCCTAAAACATAGTGAAGACTGAATGCCTCAAAAAAACAAAACTATTGCATGAACACACATTTTCAGGTGAACTTTTTTCAAGGGGACGTGGCAGCACACATCTTTATCAGATCATCACTGGTGACTTCAGAAAAACTTAGAGCTAAATCCAAAGGCAGTGCAGGTGGACAGACCTCCCAGAAAATCAGTGGAGGACACTCAATTTTATTCTGTGCTGCTGCTTTATCAGTTTGTTCTGTTTCTTTGGAAAGAAGTGTCATAACTTGTCTGTGAAGTGAATGAGAAAGTAGATGTTAAGTTCAGTATGTAAGGGAAGTCTCAGAGGCTTGTCTTTCCTTGGTCAGATATGAAGGTCTGCAGGTCTATTTTTCTAGCCTCTTTTTCCTGGACATATTGCAGTTCACAGCACACAAGAAATAATTCAGTCACAAGTTTCAGCTGATTTCAAATATTGCTAAGTATTTTTTTTGTTAATTTCCCATAATATTTTCACACTGTAACGAGATTTTCTTTTTTATTGTAACACATTATTGCACACTCCATGCTCATAATTACCTAATATTTCCAAGCTCTGTAGTTTTCTCTTGATTGTTAATACTAAGAGGCTTATTAAGATCATCTCTATCAGTTTATGGTCTCCACATATACTTAAAGTGTTGGCAAACATGGCATAGGATAAATGTCACTTTTAAAATATGTTACAAACAGAGTAAAGTGGAGGTTAAAAAAATAGAGATTAGAGTGTTGAGTAAATGTCATGACTGTCAGAATCAATTGAAAATGAGCATTCTTGCTTGCTTTAGCTGGAATGAAATGAGATTTCTCCTCCCCCAAGCCCAGTCCTGGAGGAGCACAATCAGGATGGTACTAATGAGCAGAAAACTCACAAGGTAAGGGTGATGTTTCCTTCAGAAACACTATATGCATTGGTGCCCTGAGCCCCCTAAGGACCTAAAATCTGTTATTGTTCCTCCTGGGAGGTCCGTTTACACTTAACACACATCTGGCTTAATTAGGTTGACAGCTGCTGCAGGTACTATTGGACAAGGTCCAGGCATCAGAGTGCATTAGCATTTGTTTAATGGTTTAACCTTTCATAATCTGATATCCACTGTGTAAATGAACCAGAGATATATCTTTTATTACTTGTTAATGTGTGTTGTGTGTGTATTCACATACTCACACAAACATGCAAGCAATCCACATCAAATGTGTCCCAGCCTGCACTGAAAATCAAAATCTTTTCCAAGTGTAAAGTTTTTATTGAATAAATGCAGCTTCAAATACAGCAAAAATGAATGATATTAACAGTGAAGATAGCAGCAATTACACCGGATGTAAAGAAAGAAAAAAATTCAATTACTTCCATGTACAGAAAGTGGCCACCACATACTCACAACCAGATTTTGTGTACCTGCGGTTTTCATATTTTAGTTAAAAAGAAGCAAACTAGGACAGAGAAAAAGAGAGTATAGTTTTTGCTGCCTACGTAAATGAAGCCAACATAAGAGGTGGTCCAGCACAGACTCATGTTTGGCAATAAAGCTGATGTTCTTAATAATTTTAAATGGATCCAATGACCAAAATAGGCCTGATTCTGCCTCCATTAAAAGCAGAGTAATTCATTCAAAGTCACTGGAAATAATCTGGTTTTACACTTGGGTACCTGAGGGGGAAGAATATGGCTCAAATGATTAGGCATGTGCTTTGTTTTCTCAAGAGAACCTTTTCCACATATCCATTGAAAGCATTTTTTTTGCAATTTTAAATATTCTTTTATGTCTAGTTGGCTTCTTTCCACAGTAAATCCCTGTAAAAATAGCCTTTGGCAAGGCAGCCAACTTCAGCACAAGCCCAAACCTTATTGTATCATTGAAAGCAAAACCAAATCCAAAGGCACCTTTCCAATTCCAATCATCTTTCTTTACAGACCAATGTGCTCATTTACCTGACAAATTATTTTTCACCTTTCTATTGACTCTCAGACTGCATGTTTGGAGACCTTGAATATCAAACCAAAGAAAATCTTTGTATAGTGGAGAATCTAATTTAAATATTAATAGACTAAGCCCTTCAGAACGTTCTTTTTATGTGTACACTCTTACCACGGCCTTAGCATGTGTCAAATCTTCTCTGTGGTTTGGTCCAGACAGAAGAGAGCAGCCTTCTGCACCTTGCCATGTAGTGAGATATTTCTTCGGCTGAGGTACTGTGGTTTTGTGCTGCATTGCTGAGGAGCAGATCTTTCGTCTCTGCTCCAAAACCTGTCCCAGGTTGCAACCTTCATTTTAAATAATGCATTTCAATTTTTTTGCCCATGTGGATCATTTTGTTATTGCATGTCCTCTGTGAGACTCTGTCAGGTTTTAATGTGTCTTAACCAATATCACAAAATAGGGAGTGCATGTGGAAACATGTTTAGAAACAGTCCATATATTCAACATCTTTGACTATTTAAGGGCAAGAACACAGAGACCACATTCTCCAATCTCGTGCACAGTAGGTTTTCACACTCTAATTCCCTTTTAGAAGAGAATTTTCTTCTTTATTTAAGTAAGCAAACTTCTACATGAGCTACATAAACAAAACTTTAATGAGAATATTGTGGTTATTGACTGGATGAGGGTTTAAGGCCCATTAGGCAGCTGCTGTCCAGGCATTTTCGGTGCTTATAGCACTTGTTATTTCATGTGTAAACTCTCTTAAGCCATTTCTAAATCATGCAGTAGAGTTTGGTATACAGACTCTTATACTAACAGAGTAATGTCTGTGCTGGAAAATCCACTCTGGGGCACATGGACCCATGAGGACTAAATGTAAGATGTATCATGATGTCCCCTTGTTCAGTCCCAGCAAATGTCACGCTTAAAAAATAGCGAAGGGAGGGAAGAGCAATCAATATAGCAAGAAGCAAAAAAGAGAGAGACTTGAGGTATTGGGCCCTTGAATCTTTTGAGAAAAGCTAAAGGATTACAAAAAAATGCAGTAGCCTTTTTTTCCTGATCACATAAGTTTTGCCAAAGTCTTTTCTTCATTGTAGAAAATAGACACAGGATTTTTCCTGGTCACACTCATAGAAAGTCTTGTGCTGGAAGTAATACAGTGCTGCTGCATAAAGTGGTTTCCTATATAATTTAGCATCCTTTGTGCTGGCATGCTTGAAAGAAATTTTCAGGAATCTTTTTGCTACTGTTAAACAATGCCCAGTTCCACATGGAGTATAATACCTTCAGGACTGATCATGGTCTCCTGCTGAAACTCTCCGCTACTATGACAACTTAAAATTAACTTTCCACAGATTGAAGTAAAAAGCTATTGTTGAATGTTAAAAAAAAAGGAACAAAAAAAAAGAAAAAGGAAACAGAGTTGGATAGCATTGTTTGATAATATTTGGCCTCCATAGCTTCATGTTCAGGAGGAGTTCTGCAGGAAATTGATTTGGGATTTTTTAAATGCTTAGAATCAGCTACATATTTAAATACTTTGCTGAATTGCTGCCTCACCCCAGAGAAAAGAATAGCTCCCTGTAATTTCATTGGTATCAGATTTCCATTCCCAGCCTCCCTGAAAAATCAATGTACAGAATGAAAATAAATCCCTACTCAAAATGTGACCAAAATGTTTTAATTTCTGAATTAAAGTTGCTTTTAAGAAGATAAAGTCCAACTACACCATGAGACAGACAAATTATCATCTTACAATATACCTCTAGGTCTGTGGCTTGCCTTGGTTTGTGTTGCGTGTGTCTCCTTCAGTTCCTGGATGATTTATGGAAGGAGCTTCTGGAGGGATTCTGTATCTTTTATTTCCTAATATATGCTATTGTGTGCAATTACTAACAGCAACAACAACAGTTCTTAGGTGATTTTAAAGCGGAAATGAATCGTTGCCTAATGTTTGCAAGTGGAGAAATGGAGGTAGAGAGAGCTGAAAGTAGTGTGACTAAGAGCCACATGAAGACAGTACACAGAAGTAGTTCTGAAACTAGATCTAGTGTTTGAAGCACACTGTCTTTCACCAGAAATCCTGGAAATCACTACAAGATATCATTAACTTCATCTGGTTGTATATTTTGCCTAGGAAATGCAACACTTTGGGACAAACATTCTGTGACTTTGCTATCACACTAACACCTTGAGTTTGTGTGCAGAATCTTTTCCTTCTTCTGATGAAGGCCAGCGATTCTGGAGAGCGCATGATGGCTGGGGACACCATAAGGGGCTGAATCATTTCAGCAGCTGTGCTCCATTCATGTATCTGTGGGAAAACACAGAAATCCATGAAGGATATTCTTGCACTTTATGGTAATGACTGTAAAGCTGTTCCAAGTGCCCTTCCAAAATAAATCTCAACTGTGACTATAAAAGCAAGCGTATGGCATAATTGAACATTATTCTAGTCACAGCACTGAAACTTGTTTCTCTTCTTAAAGTCATGACTTTTGCCTGTGGGCTGGCAGCTTCAGGAGAGTGTCTAAATTCAGGTAGAAAGCTCTATGAAGCAGGGAAAAAAGAGAAATGGTCAAAAGACTGGATGTGTGCTGCAATGAGATGGAAGAACTGAAAATGATCCCAGAGTATAAAGACTTGCAAAACAAAAGGGATTATGGTATTTTGAGAAGTACCTTCTGGAGAGGAAGGATGTATTTAAGGGACACAACACAACAGTTCTTGTAAGCACTTTTCCAATAAGACATTTTTCTCTGTTAATGTTGCTAGTTGGCTGCCTCGGTGACCAAGAGCGAGAGTCCTGGACTGTTGGTGTAAACCAGATTAGAGACCTTCTCATTTTTTAAATGGAAACCAGATGAAAAGTTTGAACATTGCAGTCATAGACTGGCTCTCTCCACAAATATTTAAAATATGGCACTAAAGATCTCTAGGGGGAAGTTAATACTGAAGATGATTCTCTGCACTGAAAAAAACCCCAAAAGATAGTAAGTGTTTCCTGTTATTAAAATCACTTTGCATAACAATGGGATTATAATGAAACTGCAGTTCCACTATTAGAAGGGTGTGTGGTGTTGTCCAATCCAGTTATTTTTGCACAGAAACAGCATATGACTGTAAGTTTTGATTTAGTTAAAACAGTTTTACTCTGCCTAAGAACTATGGGCTTAATCACCAAACATTACCCATCTAACCAGCACACCTTTGGAGGAAAAAACACATTAAATGTTTCTACTACATGGTGGGTCTTTTGCTGGAAGGGTGAAGGAGATTCAGATCTCTGCTGACTTGGTGCGGAAACGTGCTGCAGGGAGGAAAGGTCAGTATAAGTCACTGAGCCAATGCCCTGTGTCAGTGCCATCCCATGGGCAAACCTCCTCAGTGACATCTGTTGATAATCTCTTGGTGAAAAAAAATTACTGAAAAAAAATTTAAAACCCCATAGTGTTTAAGCAGGAGAAAAACAAATTATTGTTTTCCTCTGAGAAGTGATTTTATGCTTTGGGCTAAAATATTCCACTACTGAACTTAACTGCTTTCACTTTACCAAGATAAACCACTAAGCTTTAGACAAGTGATAAATTAGATGTGCTCATACATTGCCTCAGCCCACCACAGTGACATAAGATCTTGGATGGCTCTTCCCACAACCCACACTGTTATTTCTAAACTATAAACTAAGGAAAGGAGTCCTCAAAAGGCTGCCTTTCCCCATCAGATCTATAGGTCCGAGTGGGCAAGGCCAGGGGGAGAAGGAAATGTGATTTTAAGATGGCGGGAAATTCCCACTCTCATTTCCCATTTTTAGCTTTAGCGAAAAGCCTTCATAGAGAAAGCTTTTTACCACATGAAGGTAGCCATGTGTTATAGCTGACCCTCCTGCAAGACTAACAGGCTTTCTGAGGCAGTCCTGTGCTCCCTGTGCTCATCCCCAGCAGCTGGCACAGGGTACAAAAAAGAGATTGTGGTGGGAGCTGATTCTTTGCCCTTGAGCTATCACTACACACTTCAGTTAAGTAACAGTTTTTAGTTTAGTAAATAATTTTTTGGGAGTTTTTCCTGAGATTTGATGCTTTTGCTGTCTCAAGAGGCAGTGGCAATTTCTCTTGCTCTGGACCTCCAGCTGTTACTGTGGTTTAAATTTCTCAGTTAGTGCTTCAGAGCAAAAATTTACATCAACAGTCAGGATGAAATAGAAAAGGAGATATTCTTCTGTCCATCATGAAACACAGTCACAGTCAAACACAAGCATGAGAATTCAATTCCTTCCAATTTAAAGGTGAAGCTTAAGAAAATAATTATATTGTGGAGCTAAAAACAAACAAACAAAAACCACAAAAAACCCCCACCAAAAAACCAAACCAACCAAACAAACAGAAACCAAAAAAACCCCTCACCAAGAGAGAAACCTCAATCAAAATAAAACAAAATGCTTCAAATATATGGAAAGTTATGTGTTTAGATGAGCTCTGCTTTTTGTTTAGTTTTGATTTTGGCTTCCTTCCTGCAGTGGAGGAGAGCACATGATGCGGAATGAGGTCTCCTGATCACTTTATAGAACGGGAAAGCTATAGCTTCTATATGTTTCATCATGCCCTAAACCTAAACCTGTGTAGCTGGTTCAGCAAAGAGGGAACTACAAATACAGTGGCATTTGATTCACTCAGGCCTGCTGTGAGAGAGACCACAAGGGTACAGTGAAAAAAACTCAGAACATTCTTATTTTACCCTTTTCTGCCTAACCTTAATATATATAGATATAGATATTAATTCATGCCTTTATATGTTGTTAGACAGGAATTTTTAAGAGGGATACAGGGAGTTTTATCACCCTCCAAGATTTCCACTGAGGTATAATTCAAATACAAATATCTGTGTTGTTGGGACTAGCCTTTTCCTATAGATAGCAGTTCTCCAATTGACTTTACAAAGCCAACAATTCCATGAGACAAACACTATGCAACTCTCATTTAGACAAAATGATTTAAAGCAACATGCTGCCTATGCCATTGCCTATTATTAGAGCGCAAGAGCCTAGCTTCAAGTCCATTGAATTTGAGCAATCATGTTTTTTGGATCAGTATATCTCACCAATTCCTCAAAGAGGAGTCAACCAAATGTGGAAGATGGAACAAAAGATACAAAGTCTTGGTCTTTCCCAGATGGAGGTTTTTTTCCTCTTTTGTTTTGTCAGCATTATATATTTTATCACCTATCAAGGAGGATAATATCTGGTCTTATGCAGTTACTTAATGCATTAGACTCCATGACACTAAAAATAATGCATTTAAATGTGATATTTGTGACTATGTGCTCAGCATGAAAAAAACCCCATCATTTCCTTAGATTCAATTTAGGCCTAAGGGATTCCAAGTGCAATTATGTTGTTGACTGGATTAGTACAATTGCTTAAAAATATAAGGATATTTCATCAGCTATTCCTAAGGCTCATAGGTTATAGACACAAAGAAACAGCCTGTGGAAATAAGGGCAGGATGTGAAAAGCTGGTTCAGTTATATCCAGTGATGAAAGTAATCAAAAGTATTAAATACTGAAAATACAAAATAGTCTGCTGTAATCATCAATTGAAGCAAATAGATAAAGAGAAGTGATGTAGCAAATGGGAGATGCACATTAAGCATTAGATGTCATGCAAAAATGCAGAGAATTTTGGATGTGGTGTGAAAAAATTGAAGCACACCTGTCATACAACTATTGCCTTTTGTAGCTGAGTAAATATACAAGAAAGAACAAAAAGTATGTATATATTTCAAGTGATGCTAAATGTTCTGTGGACAAAATAGACAGCTCAAAATGTAAAATGAATATTTATGTTAATATTTATAAAATATAAAATCAATAATGTATTGAGAAATCTAAAGTTATGATTATTAACATCTTTGAAAAAGTATTACTTTCTGGTACTGTGCTTAATGTATAAAATTAAGTATGCCAACAGCTATTTTTTTGTAAAAGCTCATGTTTTCAAAATGCAGATAGAAACCACTGTACTACAAATAAACCCAGAGAAGGACAGATTAAATGGCACAAGAATAGTCCATGTATTCTACTTATAAAAGCAAAAGCAATAGACACAATAATATTTAATTGACAAATAAAAGGAATTTAATGCCTTGTGAGATTCTTCTCCCATAATCTATTATGAGAGTATTTTCTTGTCTAAACAAAGAACGAGTTGTCTGAAACATGATAGCTTTGGAAAAGAAAAAGATCTAGGTATTTTGGTGAGGAAGGGTTTCTCTAGGTTAAATTAGTCATAACTTGTTCTTGGAAAAACATACAAAGAAAGGATAAGTCAAATTCTTCTGTAATATGCATGTAGACAAGAACTGCATTTGAAGATTAATTATCTCATTATTTTGCTAATATGCTGTAATTAAGTGAGCTATAGCACTGAAATTACTAAATGTGGGATTACTATTCCAGATTTGAATTAGCTTGTATCTCAGAAATGTTCTCCACTGCACCTCAGCTTTAGGACATAAGCATAATTAAATTACCACTTTATTTGATGCAGCTGCTTCATAAATTTGCACTTCAAAATAGTTCCATCAGTCACCATGTCATTTCCTGTGTTTCTTAATTATTGGCTGGTAAAAAAATTAAACCCAAGTACTTTAACAATAGCACAGTAGCTTTCCCTTACACTCAAATTAGGCCTAAGGGATTCTGAGTGCAATTATGGTGTTGACTGGATTAGTTCAATTGGTTAAAAAATGCAAGGATATTTCATCAGCTATTCCTGAGGCTTGTGGATTATGCCCAAGAAAATGAGGATTTAATTTCATCTAAGTTTTTTCCATTATTTCTAAAAAAACCCCATAGACCTGGAATGAAGCTTGATAGTTACACCAGGACCAAGAAGGCAGAACTGACTGAATGAAATGGCAATGGGATTTTTACCATTACCTTCCAAAAAGTCAGGCTTTCAGCCTAATCTACTCTTTGAATGTAAACACATGACATTAGCTTCTGGGGGTGTTCATATGTACTTCACAGATCCTTTAAATAGAATTTGTATATTTCTTCTTACATTCCAGTTTCTAGTATTCACCATTACTTCTGAAACACAGAATTCCCAGTAAAACCTGGATACCAAGACTAGTTGAACTTTTGCCTTTTGGAGAGGTTGCATCTTAAAGGGACATAATGCCATGGCAGATTGCCACAGATCACTGCTCCTGTAGTACAGTCAGGTATGGGCAGCTGTGCTTGTCTGGTATTTTAATACCTGACTGCTTCAAGTCAGATGTCATTCCAGAGCTATTACCATTACTCAGAAATAGCTGGAATGATAGCTGTAGGCAGTCTACCATTTTCAGGAGAGATATTGGTTTCTTGGTAGTCCTGAAATGTGCAAAGCCACATTGTAGTATTTCTTCTAGGCATGATTTCAATTAGAGGACCTGGTTGTCAGTCCCTATTGGCATTCTTTACAATAATCTGCTGTATGCTAATACGCAATATCATTAAAGTGACATTATTATTCATGAATGCATTTGGAAAATCTCATTCATCATACATCCCTTAGAAAAACTAAAATAACAAATATAAGCAAGATCATTCATCTTTCTGGGATGTTGCAAATTGGAAGCATCATGACTAACCATGGTACTTTGCTTATGAAAACATTTATTTTCATTCCTGTATTTTGTGGACTTTGAACCTTTAGAAAGCAGTGGACAGAATGTTGCCTCAAACTACCAAAATAAATTGTGGATCTTCTCTGCCATTCTCCTGAGGCAACAAACATCCTATCAAAACTGCAGGTGGGGAATCCCTCTTCCTGCAGGAAAATAATTCAGGATGTTTCTACTGAGGGATTTCTACCTTATAAACTCTATAACATCTTGGTATCATCCAAAGGTCACTCGAATGGAGCAGAATACATACATTTGTAACAAGTGGGACAGCGATACTAAGAGACATTTCACAGCTATCGAATACAAGGATAATCTTCCCAAACTATAGGAAAACATTCTTGTATACAGGTGGAAAAAACAAATCATATTTTGAGTTTGGTGAGACCTTAATTAAAACCTACAGGAAATATAGGCAATAACAATGGATACTTTTAAAGAAATCTGACTTTTAAAGAAATTTTATTAGAGAAGATAGTTGTCAAACTTAAATCTTCAGTGGCTATCAATCATCATAACTCTATCTGTTTGACTGCCGCTATCTCAATATGCATCAATTGTGACTCTGAACTTTCAGTAGTTGAATACTGGCCTGATAAAGAAAGATAATGAATTACTTAAACGGGTATGTATCATCTCAAAGGTAATATACAGTTTCAGCTGAAATCATGTCATTGATGGATAGATATAGCAGGATTTTCCTGTATTTTGTTGCCAGGAAACCAACAATAAAAGTGGCAAAGCATGTGCAGCAAGACTAACTTTTAGTCCTTTGAGGCTGTCACCATATAAATACATAAACCTTACAAAAACTACATTAGAAACCCCTTTTTATTTCTTGAATGGCTAAAATTAACTTCCTTGTTGTAACTGTTAAAATCCTCTTTCACAAAAAGTAAGACTAAGTAGCAGGCAAATCTGGCTTGGGGGTTTCAGAGTGCAAAGCTCTATCTTAACATTGATTTTTTTGGCTAGCTAGGATAGGATCACTTCTGAACACTGCTAAAATTTTTGAGCAGTCCAGTTGCATATCTTTTATGTGTCTTTTACAGATTAGGGTAACTCTTGTAGAATAAACTAAAACTCTTCCAAATTTGAAATATAATTTTTTTCTTTATCACCAATTTTTTTCTCTCCTCCCAAAAGAGGAAATTAATCCTATTAATACGAGTTTCCATCTATAATAACCTGTGATTGCATACTCATGTCCATAATCAGGAAATTGGTTTCAGTGATATGACCACCAAATCTGTTATACTCAGATTCCAGAGATCACAACTGGTGCTGGTTAATTAATTTCTATACCTCTGTAATAGGTGTTGCTCTGTTAATTCTATGTATTCAACAGCAGAGGTGATGAACGGCATGATGAAGTATGCTGGAAAAGTGAAAAAATGCAATGGCAGTAGTCATAAAAGGTACACTGTAATATGGTGGATGCAACTAATAAATTTAAATATATCTATAAAAAACTCATCCTCTTCTCATCAGGGAAGCAGGCTGTGCTCTATACTTGATCTATGGAGTCCTTCTGCACTTTAATGTGACCAAACTGAATTATTTCCTCTGTATTTATTTAAAATATACCCAAATGATGCCATTTCAGGGTAGGCAGCTTATACTAATACAAAGACAGAAGGAATGCTGAAAAATATTAGGCTCATGTATATAAGCACATTCTATAATGTTTAGCATGTAAAGCTTTTTCATTTTGCCTGTCATATTCAAAACAACATGGAAAGATATCCAGATCCTAATTTATTCTTCTTCTTAGTTATGCTCTCCATGTGTAACACGGTAGTTAGTGGTTAGTAGTGAGAAAGTCTTTATTTCTCAAAAGCGTCTTAGCAATTGAAACAAATTTCTTCGTTAGTATCTTTATNGATAGGTTACAGTGTTCTGGTTTCCTGTCTGTTAAGTATTTTTGATACTTATGTGTCAGCCTTCCATGATGAACAGGCAAATTCATTTGTCTTCCACATCTCAAAGGATGTAGCAGCATGCTGAATCAACCCATTAAATCTCAGTGGTTCACATGTTGCCTTTTATCTTTTTCTACTTCTGAAGAACCATGTGCTGATGAAAATCAAAACATGTGTGTGCAATAATGATGAAAACTTGTTAGATGTTGAAATTACAGCAGAAAAAAATGTTCAGAAAGACTCAGCACCCTGCAGTGACTGACATCCCTGTTCAGACCATATAGCACACAGCCACGGCCACATCCTGCAGTCCATGGGATCCCTGCCCATGTCTGAGGAGGGACTGGAAGGCGTAAAAGCACTTTTACTTTCTCCCAAGCAAATTCAGGCTCACCAGGACCATAATTGGGCCCAGCGTAAGGACTTGCACTCCTGCCAATCCCATGTAGCCATATGTCCCCCTTTCCAAGCTGTCCCATGTTGCCATCTGTTCCCACGCCAGCCCGGCCGGTCGGGGCCATCTGTTTCTGCCTGTCCCATCCCATGGGGCCAGCTGTCTCGCCCCTTTCCAGGCTGGTGCAGCCACACACCTTGTCTGGAGGTACAAATTCCTACCAGCCATGGATAAATATCTGATGAAAGGGACAGAAAACATGAGCAGCAGCCTAAAGAAAATCAATTTGTTCTGTCTTTATTTCCTAATCAGTGTCTACTTGAGTTTTCACCATGAGAGCTTTTTTGCAAGTCCTCATTAGTTCTCGAGCTGACATTTTATTAAACTCAGATCAAGTGGTGGAATTGGTACAGGGAGACAGTGGGAATTGATTTTGCAATGTGCCCATGACTCTGGTGCCATGTAGGAGCTCATCTGGGAAGTTTGCAAATCTATTCACGTACCTTCATAAAAGCCTGACTTTGAGTCTGCAGTGTTATTAGCTCCAGAGCAGTACCATTAAGGTGGTGGCACACAAGGAAATAAACCCATCTACTGCTCAGCTTTTTGGAAAGTCTCAGTCTACACAGCTATATTTAACCAAATGAGTAGAAAAAATGGAAACACTTTAATTCTTATGAAAAAGTCATTTCCTTGGTCACTGTAGGCTCTTAGCTGTATCTAGATGAGGGATGTAGGGACAATTTCCACTTTCCAGTTGCATATTCTCACATCCCTGCTCCCTATTGGGACAAAACACAGGCATGCACCAGCTGTCCATTCTTCTTCCTCCTACCTTCCCACAATCTGGTTTTCACAGTTAAGAAAACTGGAGGTGTGGCCTGGACATGAGCCATCATTTTTCCTAGCAGGTAAGTCTAGACATAGCTTATAATACTCTTCATACCAGTTCTCTTCCCTCATTTTCAATCTGTAGCACATTTTTACTTATATCGAAATGAGTACTTTCAAATGTTCCGGTTTGATTGATGCCATAGAGAAATCAGTGTCATTATTGCTGCAAAATATTTAGGGAGGGATTGTTTCAACATTCTGGCTGTTTATCCAATAAAATATTTTCCATGAAACAGTGAAGGTTAAAGTATGAGATTTGAAATCCCATATGCATTGACGTAGATGCTATAACTTCTGCTGATTCGAGTGGGGCCACAAAGCCACCCTGTGGTGAATATTCTGCTCAGTTTATCTCTCTACATATCTAATCTATTTTGCTGCTCCTAAGGTAGCAACAATCCTGGTACTAAAGATGTGAACTGCAATCTGATGCAAGTTGGAATGTTTTATTTAATTGGAAAATAGAGTATTATGAAATCAAAGATGCAAATAAATTTTTTTCTCAATTATTTTCATGATGTTCAGGTTAGACATCTATGGTTTAGCTCACAGCTTTATACTTACTCTGGGCTCTGCAGTAAAGGTCTTGGGTGGTTGTCAGATATTCTTTTGGCATAAAAAAAGCACAAAGAATCTTAAAATGATTTCACAATGTGTAATAAGGAATGATAAGTTGCACTGACAAAATAAAATTTGTATTTTAAACATTAGCACCACATGTGGTTAATCTTAAAAGGAATTTTATTCTTTAGCAGAAAATCTTCTGACTATACTATGTACACCTCAAAGCATTAACTTGTTGCCTTTTTAAAAGATTGCTGATGAATATTTGAATATGGTTTCATATAAAGTTACAGCCATGATAAATGTGATATTCCACTGAAAGCACTGTCTCACGCTGACTGCAAAAAGAATAAGGAATTACCTATGCATCAGGATCAGATATTTCTGCTTACTTTAGTAAGAGAAAGTTACTACTAAGATACTTCAGGCAAAAGCAGGGAACAGTGAAGAATAACTCCCCAGACCAAATGCTGTTTGGTCTGAACTCAGCTGAAGTCGGAGCCATTCTGTTTCACAGTACAGCTGAGATCCAGCGTAATTTTTCCCAGAGGTGGGAATATGCAGTGCCAGCTACAGCTGCTCATGGTCCCTGGCACAGCAGCTACACTGAGCATAAAGCACATATGAAACATGTGGCAAAGCTGGTGTTTGTGACTCTGTGACTCTGTGACTCATCCTGGTGATGAGTTGGTGGGACAGCAACCCAGTGCATTAGCTGCTTTTGCATCAGAAAACCAAACCAAAGCCAAAGCCATTGCTTTCAGAATTTCTTTACTGGGCACAGGCAGTGCTGCCCAGGGTCAGGATGCAGGGAGTGTTTGCTGCCTGCCTGCTGTACTGGCAGCAGATTGCACAGCCATGGTGAGATAGAGTTACCCACCAAAGAGCCTATGGTAGGTTTTGATAACATATGAACAGATGCTGTCAAGCTCTACCCAAAACTGGTGCGGCTCCAGAGAAGAGTGTCAAAAAGGTAGGAAGAGGGGAAAGAAAATCCAAAGATGTAATAGAGGTACATTATCAGTCATTCTGCTATGATGAATATGAACAGCAGGTAGTCCATTAAGCCCAGCCTTTTCACTGAACAATTGGAGGTCTGATAGCCATTAGAAGCAGGTCATATTTAATAGCAGTTGACTCCCTCAACTCCTTCTCCTACAGTACATTTAAATGATTCTTTGGCAAGTGAATCAGCTTTGTTTCTCCTGCACAGGTTTGGGAGAGGGGATAAGGAAAGGCATTTATTTTTGCAGAACTGGATCTCTTGTCATCCACTCCCCTCTGAATCTCAACTACTATCTGCTAAGCCAAAATGAACTTTAATAAATGAGCTGAACTCATTAGCTATGTGAAGCTCATGCTTACAGTCATAATGATTTTAAAATGTGTGGCTGCATCTTGAAGAAGAACAGAGCTTGACATAATTTCAGTTATCAAATACTGGTAATTGACACAGAGACAGGCTGTGCTTTACACTGGGTTATAATTAATCCACTTCAGTGACCTCAAAGGCTGCACTTCTGAGAAATCTACCACTTACGTTTTGATTCTTTGTCAACTACTTCAGCAGACATAAATTACAAATGAGGTACTAATGAAGTATTTCATCACCTGTTTACCTTCAGTGATCAGTTCCCTTACCCTAATTTACAGGAGGCACAGTTTTTTTGAAGCTACTGTCAGCTGGAGCTGCCTTTTACTCTGAGCAGTTATAAATTAGCACATAGCTGTGCTTACTCTCACTGGCTCTTTGTTCTTAGTTTTAAAATACTACAGCATAGGGGGAAATCAGTTTCTGTTTAGAAACGGCTGGATAAAAAGGGAAAAAATGTCATTTTTTCTTGTCTATTCTTTTGTTTGAAGGCTCACTACATGAAAAGAAATTCCCCACCCATATAAATACAACAAATCATACTGCAGTGAGTGGGACTGTGTCTATTTACACCAGTAGGGCATATGACTCATCTTGAAAATAAATCTTGCCATATTACCAATCACTTGAAATAATCTTATAAACACATGTGTCAAAGTGACCTTGGTATGACCAAGATATTGCCATTGAAAACCTTACACTATGCCTGTGATGTCCACATAACAGACTCTAATTTAAAATGGCAGAGCTCGATTCCCACATGTAGACTGAAAAAAACCATCATGTAAGGGATAATTTGAGGGGTGAGTAAGAAACAATTTTACTTTCAGAAGCTGGCAGATGAAGCACAGTCATATCATCCTGACCTGCTGCTCTAATGCCTGTGGGCTGCTCCCAGCCTGCTCCCACTGCTACCAATGCCTCCCCTCAGTGCCTGCAATACCTTCCCATGGGCTCTGCACCATCTTCCTCCCTGATGGAGGAGGCTCTTTTCTTTCTTAGGCACCAGTGCTTTTATCCCCATCTGTTCCTCCCAGCAAGCTGATCAGTTTTCTTTCACTTCTTCCTGCTGACAACAGTGGTTCTCCTGCTCTGTGTTAGTGTCTTCACCATCCTCTCCCTTTTTTGCACTGCTGTGGGGCCCAATGTATCTTTCAAACCAACAAAAGCTAAGTATTCTCCATGTTTTTAATGTGAGTACTCCATATTTTATCAACTCTTCTAAGTCAGGAAAAAATTAGGAAAGTTTCCTCATATTTTTGGGCATCTTAGAGGGAGAGTGAAGAACTTTAATTACGGGGAAAGCTACATGTAATTTGTAAGTTCTGTTTGATTCTAGGCACTTCACATGAAAGCCACTAATGGACTCACAGTTGGCTGGAGTTCAGGGCAAACTTACTTTTCAAGTCTGAACCAAACCAGGGAAGGTAGTATTCGACAGATCATCTGGATTTAGTTGTACGTTGAGGTGAAACAGAAGGTTGCCTGACAAATGAGAGTAGAAATTATTTGTTTATTTTTTTGATGAGGTCCTTAATTGACTCCTTTAATGACTGAATTGGAGAAAAGAGACAGAGAAACAGGCTCCCATGTTCTGGGGAAGGAGGAAGCATGCAAAAGGTGGGGAGAGATGAAGGATCTTGGGCAATGCAGGGGCCTCTAACGCTGCCAGACATGAGGCAATGAAATGTACCTAAACATACAATTCTGTCTACACTTGAAAATTTCCTATAGTAAATAAAACCAGGAATTATTGCTTACAGAAAATCATAATCTTATTCTTGGTGTACTTCCATTGACAAACATCCTTGAAAAACCAAGCTGCAAACCTTCAGTTCCATATATCTGAAGCTAGGAAGAAAGTGTAATGGAGGTACCACAGAGTTCTTGAGCTCAGCACCAGCATGGTGACCTGGGGCTGCCATGCCACAGAGTCCCAGGGCCACCAGTGGAGTGGAGCAAACAGCCTGTGTCAGGAGGCATCCCAGACAGTCTCTCAGCAGAGGTGCTGCTTGCAGCCTTCCGAGACAAATGAAAGTTCCAAGCACCATGCACAGCACATAGGAGCTCAAATACACATGCTTGGATGGTGGAACTGTACAGACCATGTGCCTTTAGAGGTTTCCTCCTAAGCCTTTTTATACATTCAGGTCTGGTTAACATAGAGAAGCCATACTGTAAGTTCCCACTACACTGGTTAAAATAATATTCTCAACTAATTTGCTTCTGGGTCAGTTGTGCTCTAAGTTTTACAGACTGCAGTGCTGAGGGTAGGAAGGCACTTAAGACAACCTCACCAGAAGGCCACACACACTGAAGCCTCAACACCCTTTCCCAGACATCTCCAGGCTGGAAACCTGTTGCTGAGATTCACTGTCCTACATTACACAGGACCTGCTCCATCATCACTGCTCCGTGGAACGTACAGGAAAATAAAAGTCTGTTTGTCTTTTGAATGTGCTGTTTCCAGCACCTCACCACATCTCCTCTGTCTCTCTCAGCAGAGCTGGACATGTCTCAGATCGCTCAGGACTGACCATATTTGGTGCAGTAAATATGCATATCTTGGGAAAAACAAAACCTGAGTGCAAAAGCGTCAGCAAGGTCCCCACCTACTAAAAATTTCCATGTTTTTTTATAAGCAATTACTTTTGTATACAAGGGGAAAAGAGTTATTACTATAGCGACTATCTCATTACATAATAGTGAGCATTTTTTTAAACATTCTGTACTTTCTGCACGTACAGACACATCATGATGACACATATTTTTTTCTTTTGCAGTTTTGCAATAGTTGTAACCAATATTTAAAGGACTTTTGTTTTTCAACATTGATTTGTTTTTCAATGTTCATGGGATACATTTTGTGGTACTCCCTTTTATTAATGAAAATTCTATTTAGAAAAGAAATTAATCACTTGGGTGGAGGGAACAATAATGGAAATTAACTGTATAGACTTTTAAAGGTAATGAAAGAGGGAGATGGCAGTGAGAAGTGACTGTTTTTTAAGGTGAGTCGGACTAGAGTGGTTTAATAAACCTCTCCTATGAAGACAGGCTGAGAGAGTTGGGATTGTACAGCCTAGAGAGGGGAAGGCTCTGGGATGACCTTAAAGGAGTTTGGTATTCCAGCGGGCTACAAGAGAGCTGGAGAGATACTTTGAATGAGGGCATATAGTGATAGGACAAGGAGGGATAGCTTTAAATTAAAAAAGAGCCAGTTTAGGTTAGATATTAAGAATAAATTCTTTACTGTGAGAGTGATGAGGCACTGGAACATGTTGCCAGAGAAGTTGTGGAGGCCCCATTCCTGGAAGTGTTAAAGGCCAGGCTGGATGTGACTTTGAGCAGCCTGGTCAAGCAGAAGGTGTCCCTGGTCATGGCAGAAGGGTTGAAACTAGATTATCTTTGTGGTCCATTTCAACACTAACCATGATTTTGTTGGTCTTCAGCTGAGATGTGGCTGAAGTCTGTCTATATTTGCCATCTACTTCATTTCTGTCATTGTACTGCTACCTGTGGGTAGTCTGGAATGAGAAGAAAATTACTGACCATGAAATATGAGCTATTATTTTGGAACTTGTTCATTCCATCCAGTGGCTACAGGCAGAAGGCAAACTCAGCCCACCTTGGCAAAGTTTGCCTTCCCCTGTGGGCTCTTAGACTGGGCTTTGTACTTAACACTGGCAGATAAGACTAGTGCAGGCACGTAGGTGGGAACGGGGATGGACTTTCTGTTTACTGTGCAGAAGGGAAGCAAAAGTTACAATGTCCCTCTTACATAGATAGAAATCCTATGCTGTCCTTTGATGCCCTGTGTCTTCTGGATTTACCTTGAAGAAGAGAATTGTAAGGGTTGCAGGGAGAGTAAAGGCAGGAAAGTAATTTAGAGAAACAGGGTCCTGTGTGTTTCTAGTAGCTTGGACAAGATCAAATAGCACACAGATTTCATATGCATCTGTGAAATCGTTGAATTGTAATTCTCTCTTTTATAGATTTCTCTAGTAGTGATGTGGTGTGGTGCAACATTTTACTCTCTGTTTTATCCCCAGGACTGACTGACTGACTTTTAAAGACAAGAAATGGTTATTACAGTCTTAATTTCAAGTAGTTTGTGTAGAAGGAACCTAGAAAAAAATCTTGCCCCCACCATCAAAGCCTGTCTGGGAAAACTCCATGCAACTAAAGCAGCTTGGGTAAATCTAAGTTCATCCTTCCCTTGCCCAGCTCAAAACATTTGAAAATGCCAAAATTTCCTGAAAAGGTCTGTGTACCTTTCTTAGGATTCAAACTCAGCAAAGAGCTTAAGTCCATGCTCAGTTATATGCACATGCTCAAGTTCTCTGCTGAACTGAAACCTAAATTTGTTATCCCTCTCAGCTTTATGATTGTTACACAATTTCATTGTCAATCTGATTACAAAAAAAAAAACAAAAAAACACAACCCTACGAAAAGCAAGTGAAAGCAGAAGACTGTGTGTCTGTTTCTATTTTAATAATTGCATGCACTTAGAAAGTTTAATTACATAGTCATTAATTCCTGCTCACATAAAATCCTGGCTAGTTTATTTTTATGAAGTAATTTTTACTTTCCGTAGTCCTGTTGCTCACAAAACTGGCAAATGTACATTTGTTACAAATCAAGAATTATCTGAAAGGTAAATTTCATATTAATGGAACTAATGTGCTTTCTTTTAAAACATCTCTGGTTATTTCATTGCTTACCATAATTTAAGACTTGGCTGCATAACGAGCATTGCACTTTGGCAATTGCTAAAATGGTCTGTGTGTGGTCAAGACAGCTGTGTCTGTTGTTGCTGAACATAACGCTGACTTAAGTAACCAGTATCCGCTTCAAGTAGGATTTCAAACCTTTTTGCTTTCTTTCGTTAATACCAGGTTACACAGACAGAGAAAAGGGGGGCCAGTGCTGACCTGTCTTGCTTGTTGTTCTGCTAACTGAGCGGCAGGCAGAGAGAACAGGAACAGATTGCAATCTCTGCCTTCAAAACCTTCAGCAATGAACAGCAGCTGAGCAATTTCAGGATGTTGTGTTTTGGGGTTCATCTCCCCATCTAACAAAATGCTAATCCTCAAATGACTTCAATTTCCACTTCCAAAATGTTCTGAAGAAATCCCGTGCTGTCTGGTGCAACACTTTGGTCTTTGAGCTGCACAGAGGTGGTCTGATCCCTATCTCACTGGGAACTGGGAAACAATGTCACCCAAGTCAACATATAAGTAGTATATACAATATCTAAACTTGGCATGTGAGGAAAATTGCCCCATGATTACACCACTCAAGGAAGTACTTTTAAAGCTAAGAAGAGAGATGGGGATCAAACAGATATAAAGAGCTTTAGGGCAACCGTACCAGCTGAGGAATTCATGCCTGAACAACAGCGGGAGGTGCCTGCTGCCTTCCCAGCCAGGCTCCACCTCTGTCCATGTCCTGCACAAGCTGCCAGGACACACATCTGAGGGACAAACCCTGCTCATGAAGCTGGGGCCAAGCCTGCATCTGCAGACCTTACCCACTCTGGGGGGCTGATTGGCACCCTGTGCCTCCCCAGGGAGAGCACAGGCCAGGGGCAGCTTTCATCACTGCAGCCCCTTTTCCCAGAATGACCTCTGCATTGAGGGGATGATGTGGTCCCGATGCCATACGTTATGTAATTTATATGTAAATGAGGTGGAGACTATGCACAAACGAGCTGCAGATACATTGCTCCAGTGTATTCCACCATGCAGAATCTGGTTTCTATCAGAAGCATACACAGATGGGGTTTCTGCAGATTAAAGAAACCAAGATGCAATTGCTTATAAAGAATGTACC
Organism: Campylorhamphus procurvoides; assembly: GCA_013396655.1. Taxonomy (NCBI): domain Eukaryota; kingdom Metazoa; phylum Chordata; class Aves; order Passeriformes; family Dendrocolaptidae; genus Campylorhamphus; species Campylorhamphus procurvoides. Next base: position 1,330,057 of record WBMV01009291.1, on the reverse strand, counting down.
TACTGATACAATGCTGAGAGAAAACAGGAAGGCACTAAGTATTTGAGTCTTAAAATAACACTGCTTTTCCTAGTCGTGAAGTATTTTGAGCTATACCTCCTATTGCACTCACAAACATTTAGCTATTATTCAAGGAATATGACTGTTGTGATTTATTCCAACACATTCCAGAACACCCTTGTAAGATGAAATTTAGCATCAAGTGAACAACATGTCCTACATAAACCCTTTTGTAAAGAAAATCAGGGAAAAAAATCAAGTCTTGTTTTAAATTAACCTTTCAAGGTCATGTTGGGATAAAGCCATTTAAATATATATCAAAGGGGTATAGAAATGTGCAGCTTAATGCAATGTGTTCTTATACAGTAATAATATGTCCTCATTTTAGACATTGATTCATACACAATAAACATATTTTCAAAGGTGACCTTGAGGCTGCTATTCACATTTTTTAAATATTTGTCTTACAATTGAACCCATGCAAATGCATGCATGAAGAGTTTAATTTTTTTCTCTTAAAAAATAATGCAAATAATTTCTTTGTTATAAGAGGCATAAATCAGTTTATTTCTGTTGGGTTCACTGGACCTACCGCAATTTGCACTAGTTGAAAATCTGGCCCTGAGTCTTTAATCCACAGATATACTTTGTCATTGCAGTTTATATAAACATGAGATCAGCTAGTACTTCCAGACCCAAATGAACTCCTTGATAGTTCAAACTCAGACTTCAGTTTTAAATCTGAATTTTGCTGTCATCATTTATCTTATAACTGACCACAAGCAGACACTGAGCATTGCTGGGTTTTGTGGTATGGTTTTGTCTGGGGATTTTTAAATTTAAGTAAGTACCCTGTTTTCCTCCAGACACAAAAATTTAAGTGGCCCATTACAAGTTAACATAGCTTAGTGTACTTTTCTTAATAAGCTTTCAAAGAGCATTCGGTAATAGCCCAAACAAACCTAGCATCCAACAGATTCTCATTGTTTGAGTCAATCTACATTATAAACTGTACATAATGTCTTTTTTAAAAATAGGACTATTTTCAAGCAATGGAAATGCAGGAAAGAAAAAGAAATAGGTGGCTTTCTGTTTCATTCCATAATTTAAAATGCACACATGAGGTTGGAGAGGTTATAAGTCTTCTTTTAATGTGCAAGGATCAGCCCATAAGAAATTTGAAATAAAACAGTTATTCACAAATGTGGTTTCAAACACTGGTATTTTATACACAGTGTCAGTATTATTAATTTTGTCTTGCATTTCCCCAAATAATTCAAACTACTTTGTAGTCAAAACAGTCAGAAACATAAACTTGGTTCATTATTGCACAGCTACATGGGAATGAAATGCAAAGGGTATTTCATGGTGGATAGCCTTTCTGAACACATTAGAAGACGAGAGAAATACTTAATCCTCTTAAAACTATGGGGAGAGTTTCAGTTGGCAAACTGGTCATACTGGAATTTGACCATATGCCACCAACACCTCTACGAACTGCCCTAAAATGCAGTTTCTCAGGAATGAAACAGTTGACTACTGTATTGAGAGGTGAGAGAAGTGTAAAATAATAAATAGTCTAGAAAATAACTTGAGGTGAAGACTGAAAGTAATAATGACCATACTACCATATACTTTCAATATACTTACAATATACTTTCAAAGTAGTTTTTATCTGAGACTTTCAAATTAATTTTTACACATGTAGTGCTATAATAGAGACAAATATACAAGTGTTACAGAGGAGTAAACTAAGCCATTGCAAATTTGCACTACTTGCTTTAGGCAAAGCAGATGGCTATTAGGTATGCAGGGAATATAATTAGTAGTTCTGTATTATACTGTGTTATTTTAATCACAATACCTTTTTCTCTCTGACATACTTCTTATGCATTTAGGACCAGATTTGAAAAGACTTATATGAAAATTTGCAGTAAGGACTTTACTCAGGAGGAGTTTGGATCCTAAGTCACTGTTAGAGCACCTAGGTCTGAGCCTTGCCAAGCAGAAGTGAAGAACCACGGAACTTGTTTCCACACCAGCACATCACTGAGATACTGCCTAGTTTAAGAACACGGCATTGAATTTATACACTCTAGATCCACTCAATATCCATGAAATCCTCTCGGGTGGTGAAAATGAAGAATTTTGCTGAGACACAACAGTGTACTGTATTTTACTTTTGGGAAGTGTATCCAGCTTTATCTGTGCATTACTCCAGATGACCATCCTTGGAAGTGGTCTAAAAGTTCCTCTGTCATCTAGAAACTGAAAAATGAGATCTACAGATCCCTTCAGAAACATTGCTCTTCAGGGAATAACAGATGAGTTGTCATTAAGCTTTGGTGTGGAAAGTTGCCGTCAGACTTGGTAGTTCTCACTCCAAAAACCAAGCTTCAAAGTTTTCCTTAATGTTGAAGGCTTATGATATAAATACAAAAGCAAAGATGAAGTTTTATAGGTAGTTTACCAGACTAAACATAGTTGTGAAAACTGTTAAAAAAAAAAAAGATTCCAAACATAGCAACAAAAAACTTCCACATTAAAAAAAGTGAAATTTGGGAACTGCTGTCTACCAGCTCCACCACATGGCAAAGGAGCAATTTACAGTTCTCTTGCTAGAAGGAGATTAATTTACAACCTTAGTCTGCCTCAATTTTTTCAACAGACTCTTCTTCAGTAGAAGGGTCCCAGAGAGTAAAACTGTGCCAAAGGCACGTGTGAATTTAAAATGGACTTTGTAAGACAATAACTCATGGCCTGCCAGAGCAGACAGTCCTATTTAGATGAAAAGCTGTCTCACTCTGCAGGGTTGGAAACTATGATTTCTTGCTTGTGTGTAGGAGACTAGAGATTGATGTCTTCTTGGAGCTCTTGCCCATGACCATAACGTAGTTAAACCAGAAAATTCACTGGCTCCAGGAACAGACAAGACCACAGAGACGCTGTGGTGCTACAAGGTTCGCCCGCTGTTATGCCATGAGCCCACCACCAGTAGGCAGATACTCCAACCATTGCCTCTCTTGTTTTTGCTGTCTCTGAAGATAAACTTCACACCATGAAAGAAACCTGTATCTCTGCTCCTTCAAGGTATGCACAACATGTACCCATTGCCTTCATGAGAGCTGAGGTTCTTAGTGCAGAAGAGAGATGAATTTCTCTTGTGAAAAATATTTAAAGCATTAAACCCCTAGTTCAGAATATGGGCACCCTTGATTGGCACAAGACAAACTATCAGACAAATGAGTGAACTGGACCTTTCTTTCTCCTTTTAGTTAAAACCAAAAACAAAACAAAAAATCCCAACAAAACCAAAAAGTCTGTACAATGGCACTGCTCTAGTACCTGTGTTTGTAAATATTAGTCTTATCTGCTGTGTTCTTTGGTGTCTATATCTATGGAATAGTTATATTTGATTCATTTGGAAACACCACTTTGGGACAAGCAGCTAATTAGTGTGTAAAGCGTGTCATGAAATGGACTCAAAATGAGGAGTTATATAATCATCATAAGTAGAAACTAGAGCTGACTCACCAGCTTTTTCAAAGTTTTGCTTTTCAAATTTCTCATGGCAGCAGTAACTGTCAAATTATTGTTCAGTAGCTGCAAACTTCTAACTTGCTAAGTACACAAGTTTCTGCGAGGCTGCTTCTGATCTGTGTTCACCTGGCACTATTCTAGCTCATGAAGCATGGTATTCTTTAAAGAAGTATTATAAAACTGAAGCACAGTTACATACTGGTCTTCCGCTGCTCCATATTTTTTTGACAAATAGCTCTGCATTTGTAATACAATGTCTGAAAATCCATTCTAAGTAATTTTTCAAATTTAGAACCAACTTTATTTATTCAGATTGTGATACATGAAGTTTCTCCAGCTATTTCTGGTGTTAGATTTATGAGACAACTTAGACAGTGTATGGAGCTAGTGTTTTAAGTAGCATGGGCTTACCAGAAAAGACAGGGAAGATTAGGATTTCTAGACTTATCTAACACAAGGCAGAATATACTGAAATTCACATCTCAGGGAGAAAAATCCATATGTTCATGTGCCTCCATAAAAGGGCACTGTCCGGGAGGCAGGACATGGGGAAAATTACAAGACTATGCAGAATACTGTGGTTTGATCATTACTCTCTTGATGTCTAGATGTATTAGACCTTCCTAGCCACAGTTTCTCAACTTGTTCAACAGTCACCTGCTTTCTGCAGGCAGTGATTTTTCATTGACTAATCATTCTCAAGTTACCATGAAATAAATAGCCTCATAAACATGACTAATATTTACTTTAAGATAATGGAGGAAAGCCTGTCCCATGGAAGGTGAAGTAGAAAAGCACACGCATAGTAGGGAAGGTAGATGTGCTGCCACATCTGGAGATAAGGACACAGCAACAAAAGTGGCCACAAAACACTGACAATATTAATATAAAATTAATAATTTGAACTTGTCAATTTCAAGAAAAGCATAAAATTATTCTAGTTCCATTAAAAATTATCTCTACTGGATCCAGACCGAATCCTGGGGTTTATTTTTTTTCCAAAGTGTCTTTTCAATCCAAGTTTCAAGCTTCATTTTGTGGTTTTTTTTTGCTTTCAAATCAAATTACTTCCCTTTAATATTTTGTTCTGAGCTTCCCCATGGGGTTTCACATTGTTTTCTATGTTCTTTCATATTCTGTCTGCCCACTGCTTTGTCAAATAAAAAAATAATTACTGATATCACAGTAAAATTTGATCTCATAGTCTTTATAATGAACAATTTATTTGTATTGATTTTGTTTAGTCCCGTTCTGGGATGACATAAAATCTCATGTAATATGGAGGGGGTTAAAAAAAGAGAAACTTTGTAACTTGGCATGGCTGTCCAATTTTCAGAGTACAGTAATCACTATGATGGATGTGAGAAGAGAAATAATGAGCCCCTTTATTTTATTTCTTTGCAATCCATGAGTGGAAACCATGAAGCTTGTCAGTCTAATCATTCTTCACATCCATCCTTGATAAAATTCTCAGCAGTCAGCACAGATTTTAGAAGAAAAAAAAGACACTGCCTACCCTGTTTTTCAACATTTGGAATGTTTTAAGCAGTATTGCAGGTGGGAAGATGGTCACAAATGTATTTTATTTTTCATAATTTCTTCCCAGATTTTCAAGTGAAAAATGCAATGCAGAGTCTGACATTAGAAAATATTTTGGAGCCCTTCAGATATGAAAAAGTGAGACAAAACAGAACATACAAAATATGTTTTATTTTTGCATATAAGATTTATGTGAAATCAGGATGTTAGTTTTGATTAACTGTTTACAGGTGAGTGCATCTGCAGTGCTGGAATGCCAATATATTCTGTGATATATTGAAGAGCTGATTTAGAATATTCATAGTCTGAGTATTGAAAAAATTAAGGAACTGAGAGAATAAAGGAAAACACCTACCAGTCAGTGGAAAAGACAGGTCTATGTTTGTATTTGTCACTTAACATATCTAATTCTAAGTCAAAGGGGCTCATAATTATGATTATCATCCAGCCAAAATTGTGAAGTTCTATTCCAAGTAAGACCTGCTGTTGTGACTTTTTCAGCTTATTGTTGATTACAAGCTGAGCTGTTACAGGAAAAGAGAAAACTACTTTTAAGGTCAAACACTACAGTGCAGGAGTTTACCTTCCAGGATTTATATATAAACACAAACAATAAAATGCTACACTATAAAAGCAGTATTTTATAATAAGCTTCCTGAGGAATGCAATGTGCCCACTGCCACTTTCCTTCCCTTGAAATGCTTTTAGTCCTTCTCCCACTGGGAAGTGACAGGCTGACATTTGGAAGGGACTTTTATCAAAGGAGCCTGCTTTTACCTCTAAACCTGGTGCTGCGGCTATCGGTGACAAAGGAGGCTGGATACTCTCACAGTTAATTGCTGCAATCTGTCATATCTGATATTTGGGGACTGGGTTTTATTCCAGAGGATATTAGTATTCCTCAAAGGCTGACTGTGGGGCAACTGCTGCCATGGGCCCTATCCAGAGGCCAGTACTACCAGCAGCACGGTGGGATAGTGAATGACAGGGCTGGGGCTTTCCATGCCTTGGAGCTGCTGAAGGTAATGTCAGTGAAAAGAAGAGAGTGAGGCGAGCATCTGAAAGGGTTCGGAGCAGTGGGCACTGTCCCAAGAAAACAGGCAGGCTGGGCAGTCAGGAACCTCATAGAATAAAGGGAACCTTATGGAAAAGTTACAGCATGGGACAGTTGGGAGGATAAGAGGTTGTGGAGTTTCTTGTGGTGCCTTTAGTGGTATTTCCACAGGACTGAATGATTACAGAGGACAGCGGAGAGCTTGCCAGGGTGGACAGAGCACCATGGGTAGGGCTTTCTTCTCTCATTGGGACACCCTCCACCACATCCCCAGCTGGCTGAACCAGGTCAGTCTCTCACCTGGATCTGTGATGGACACAAAAAATAGTCCTGTTGGGTGTGTTTTGCCTTGTCAGTGTAATTATCTGTTGGTCTAAGGAGATGGGGCTTGTTTTGTACAATATGAACATCTCTATGAGTGCTAATGTATCTGTATTAACTAGTAGAGAGAAATAAACACTTAATAGACAATTTTTATGTGTAGAGGAAATTAACTACATAGCACCAATAGCATTAAAGGAAGTGTGAGCTTTTGGATTTGTGGGCTGAGCATGGTGGGAAAGCTATTGGGACAGACAACCTGTGAGAGGGAGAGCTATGTATGATGCTTATGTCAATGTTAGTCCCTAAATTTAATGTCAGTCCTTATTTGCTGAGGAAAATTAAGTCCTCACTAGGTGCCAAGCTGCCAGCCAGCCATAAAAATACATTATCCCCAGTTTTGGTTCTGCTCCAAACTAGCAGATTTCTGACACATAATATATATTGACAAGCACAACTTCGTGAGCAGCACATGAGTAGCCACACTTCATTAGTGTGCTAAGCATGGACACAAGGAATTATGCAAAAATGTTATCGGATGGGGGAAATTCAGAATAAATACAACAGTAATTAATAAAACAAGGAATACAGATAGTGGTTATGCTGGTCTTTGCAATACAGTCGGTTTGCTGGACCAAATTCCAAAACTGTTAGCTAGAACTGACAAAAGGTGAATGGAAGAGATACAGCTTTTAGCTAAATAAGGTATGAAAACATTTTGATATCATATATAGAAAAAAGAATAACTTCTGTGTGCCCGACTGTGGTTTTAATATAGGCTCAACAGACCACTCTTATCAAAGAAGTGGTGAAAACTGACTGCAGCTACATACTGGCCACATTCTCAAGCAGCATCAATCTCTGTATCTGAACATCTCACATGACTTCAAAGGAAAACATAAACCCTTCCTGCCTTTGCATCATTTATAGGCATTTGCTTTCGGTTTTATTTTTTCAACTAAAAGCAATTATGTTGGAAGGTCCACATCAAAGAAAATGCCAACCTTAGGTCTTTTTGCACTATCCAGGACAGGGAGTGCAATGGATATTCATCTATTTAGGGTATCCTATCACATGCACTGGTCAGAGTATGTTTCACAGCACTAATGGTGGTAAGGTTAAAGCCTGTCTTTTCTTAGAAAAGCTGGGTATCATCATAACCAGCTGTTCTGATTTGCTGACTATTTATTAACATCTTTAGTAATTATGCATGGCAGATTTCATGAGAACACAATCATACAGCTTGTGTAAATTAATGCCTTCAATGAAATTTGCTTAGGATTATGCAGTTAGCTCCTTTGTTCAAGTGTGTTTCTCCCATTAAAATATTTAGCTATTGCAGGCATATGCCCCCTCTCAGGCACAGATTGTGCATGTTTTCTGTGCTCGTTCTGCATGAGAAACTCTCATTGACCCAAATAAGGGCTCAGTGTATGGGCCATATGCTAAGAATATGGAAATTGTTTTGAGAATATGTTGATTTTCCAAACCCCCGTCATAACTGCAGCGTGAGTGTCACTGCTGGATGGTTTCTTGCAAATGGATAAAACTGCACCACTGGAGTCGGTAGAAGTTTTGTCTGTGAGTAAAATGAGAGGATACTTCCATGTCCATTGCCCCTTGGGCTGCTCTGAACTGCCTCCGACCAAAGGTTTTTTGACAAAAGGTCTCTTCTCAGGTCAGATGCCTCCAGGGAAGGGTCCTCCTCATCTAGCTGGAAGGATCCCAAAATAATGCCAAGTGATTTCTCTTGTCCACATTCTCCTCATGTTTCACAGCAAGTACATTAAGATTTGGGGTGAAGCCTTTCTTGAAGGCTTGATCAGGTACAGTCCAGGTAATGTAATTCGTTGCATAAGAGTATAGGAATTATCTCACATCACTTTGCTGTCTGAAAGTCAAGCATCTTGTGTGGGCCAGTTGTGTAGCCCCCTCTGTACCAAGTGAAGAGATACAAGACCTATCTCAGGGTTAGTCATCCCACCTTTAGCTAGGAAAAACAGAATGTAGAAGAAATTTTCACCTGTATGTACAATTATTAAGTTAAGAAGTTAGTTCAGATCCTGCCTTACTAAAGGGCATAGCAAACCAGATTTTGGGAAGCTGGCCAACAATTCACCCCTTTTCTTACAAACACTGTTTTAATTTTGTCCTCTCTCCCAGACCCTCATATTAAAAAAACAGTAGCAGGAAACAGTTCTTTTAAAATATATGTTCACCAATTTCTCGAATTTTGCAAAACTCAACAACCCAGTATCTCTCTTTAGGCTAATACTAATGCCACATCCTTTAAAGAAGTATAGATTCCCTACACATATTATTCCTTTCCACTTGACCCACTCTGTGAAAATTTCAGTTTGAATGGTCATATTAATCCAGCTTTAAAAGACATGGTTATAGCAGGGAGGGTCTTGGTATGTAGTGCTGAATAATATCATTGCTTCTTCTCAAACAGTGCCCATGTTCTATCTCAGAGCGGGTTGCCTTACATTAAAATAATTCCCTTATAAACAGTTTGCTCTGAGCTCAGCAGCTCTAAGTTATATATTCAGCAATGTACTCTGTTAATCCGCTGTTGTGACATCTTGCTGTTTCTAGCTCTGTAAGCCTACAGCCACGTGTACACAAACATATGCACACTTAGGCAAATACATTTACAAAACACGTCCATGGATCTCAGTGCCAGAATATCAGCCCTGGAGAATTGTTTTGTTTTTCCACTTCAACATAGTTTCAACACGGCAGAGCTCCCCATAAGATGTGCTGCCATAGACTCTTATATCTGGCAGTACACAGCAGTATGAGCCACACGGATAAGAGGGGAGCTCGTGCTGCCTGGAGCACTGCTTGGTGCTCCTCTAGCAGGGGAGCTCTATGGGATAGGGATTCTGCTCACCAGGCCATGGGCAAAGCCACTCTCCCATTCCACAGCAGACACTGACGAATTTATTAAGCTGCTATATTACTTTTAGTTTCATGTTGTTACTGACACAGATTTCCCTTGTCATATACCTTTGCACAAAATGACTGAAGGGTGCATAGAGGATATGGCAGAACATGTGTCTGCGCTCACTTTGTACTGATGCAAATGAGGATGCAAAGTGAAAGACAAGGGTAAATTACGTACCTTGGGGCACATTGTGAGGCTTTACAGGGAACATTGATTAATTACTGACATAAACAGCCTGATTAACTTAGTAAGATTATAATCAGCTCTCAAGTCTTTTGTTTGCACAACAGTAAATCAAAGGAAAGTGAAAAGGCAGAAATTAGATCTGTATGTTTCTGTATGTCTGTATATCCATATACAAAGACACATCTCCACAACATAGGCAGAAGGGAGGAATAAGTATAGCAAGGAAAGCCTCTTGGTTTTCCTTATGTTATCAAATGTGTAGACAAACCTATGATTTATTTTCCATATTTTGGATGAAACCACTCAATGTGTGCTGTGCAGCTGTGACATAAAACTTCTTTCAAAGAGGGCTAACACTAAAGAAAGATATTGCAAATATGTGACCTGTGCTCTGATTTTGTAAAATATTTTTCTAATTTCATCGCTCCAGGATAGAGCTTTATAACTTAAGCCAGAATCGTTGAAAAATGTTGCTGCTTTGCTACTGCAGGCAAAATCTGTACAGAATAGGATTTATAATATATACAAACTCTCAGACAGTTCCTTTAAACTTACGGAAACTCCTATAATAGAGTTTTACTGAAGTCCAAAATAAGTCCTGGCCAAAGTTTTTTGCTGAATATGTTGAATTCTAAAGCAGGCCTGGGTCTCAGCATGATTTTCCTACTGTCTCCTGAACAAAAACCACCTTATATTCCACCCAGGAGCATAACCCATAAAACGTGCATAATAAGATGTATAGAAATCCATCTCTCCCAGACTAATGAATTTAATCAAGATCAACAGTTGTGTGAGATCAGTTTTGGCAGAAACATGTGCAGGTGCAGATTTCTATTGTTGTTCAGTCAAACCATTGAACAGGAGCTCTCTTGTGCTTAAATAACCTCTACCTTTCTTTCCGACACTTTAATGAGTGAGCGGCATGTTTCAGACAGAATATTGTGCATGACACAAAGCACACACACCATGACAGACACTATAGGATTCATGGGGTGGGTTTTTTGAAACTTTTTGAAAGTCAATATACAGGCTCCTGTCCCACATGTCTTAGTTGTAGATTCTGAGTAAAAAGGATATAACCTGGATAAAGAGGGTGTGAAGGCAGGAGAAAACCCCCAGAAACGGGTGTTTGTCTATAACATTCTTCCCATACTGAGGGTGTATCCGTGTCATACTGCATTCAATGTTGTTTGTACCAGCCAAGTAAGACATTTTCAGCCAGGTATATCCCATTTTCCTCCTTTTCCTTGCCCTCCTAAACTGTCACTACTACGTTTTTTTGTCAGTGCTATGATATAATTGAGCCCATTGTCCAGGTACAACAGCAGAAATCGAGGTTTTGGTGAAAGTACCACTATTTGCCCCCTACTACATCTTGCCCTTGCTGAGGTCTTTATGCACATAAATGTCCTAAGTGGTTAGGGGAGCTCCTGAAAAGGAAAATTACTCTATTTTCTGCTTAATGTTGACGTCAAAAAGCACAACACTAGTATTTTCTCCATGGCAACTTCCTTTTCGAATGCTACAGGCCCCTCAACATAATGGTGAGCACCCTACAGCTGAGAATGCCCTGGCCTTCATAGAGGGAAGCAGGGGCTGCTGCTGGCAGTCAAATGTACCCAGCTTGCAGCTGGGGACTGATCCAGAACCCACCAAAGCGAGTGGAAAGGTGGTCATTGACTCCGGTGAGGTCTGGATCAGATCCCTGTGGAAAAATATTCTTGCTGTGAACAGCGTACAGGGAAATTCCATTTATAGAGGAGTTAAATTAAGTGCTCATATTGCTTCAATCTATGAAAAAATTTCATTTCTACTTATAATTCATTTTGCCTTATAGGCCTCAGTCCAGTCAGGCACTTAAGCACCTGCATATCTTTTAGTTGATGAGTAATTCTCTCAGAGACAATGTTACTAGGCTGCTTAATCTGTTCAGAAGTGCAAGGCTTTGCAGTGAAAAATAAGCAGGGTTTATTTATCTTACTCAGATATATATGACATGAGCAATTTTGCAATACCATGTGATTAAAAACCCTATAACTTTTCCATTTAACATTGCATTTACTGCCTGCATGTTTAGGAAATTAATTAGCTTAGCTTTTAATATGTAAACATACAACTTGGTTCTTTACTAGAAATGGCATGATTTAATCTTTTTTTTAGCTAATATCCTCCATTCATTCATGTGTCACACACCTTTGCAAAAAATGTTGTTCACACGTTATATTTTATAGCATGTCTTGCTTAATAAAATTACAAGAGAAAATTAAAATGCAATTTAATTTTCAGTTTCTCACAAATGGCATCTTATGTTGCCAAAATCACCTAATGCAGCTTTTATCTGCTTGCAAAATCCTGAGTTTATTTCTTGAGTTCCAAATTGCATGTAATAAGCATTTCAGTGCCATCTGATAGCTGAAGTTTCAGGTTTAGAGATGTATCTATTCTTTTAGTTTATTTTTGTCTCTCAACTGCAAAAGTAAACTTCAAAACCATTGCTTTGGTTAGTCCAAGTATTTGAACTTCCCAGTGGTTGCTGCTGTATAAAAACATAGATATATATTTAAATACATGCTGCCCTTTCCCTGCCCCAGACAGACATCTGGCCATTTCCCATCTGCTGACTGTGACCTGAAGCATTTTTCTCTCTCTCTTATTAGTTTGGGCTTTTGCTGAGGTTCAGGAGCTCACACATGCTAATCCATCAGTTGTTTTTATTGGCAAACAGGTCCATCATTAACAATCAGAAACTATAGCATCTGCTAATTTAAGTGGGAACCACATCCTGTTGTACATTAGGTGTTTAGCAGTGTGGGCATTTATCAAAACAATGATTAAGTGTGATACACATGTGTGCAATATTAAGGATATTTCAGGCTATAAATAACACATTTCATTTCTCTTCATCTTTAAACTAACATATGCATTTTACCATAGGGAAAAATTTGTCTAAATCTTTCTGGATAGTTTAACACTGGAAATCTTGATCAACACAATACTTGTCTGCTAAAATCATTTGCATTTCTTTTTATTCTGGGTGGGCTGCCCCTACCAGCAAGCCCAAAAGATTATGGAAGGTTTGAGGACTGCAGAACTGGGGTAGCATATCTCAGTGGCATTCAGCCCACATGGGGTTTAGCTTCTAGAAGCTCAGAATTGCAAAGGAATGAATTAACTTCATTCAGAAACATATTTTCAATATTTTAATGGCATCAGCAGCAGCACAAATTGCCCCAAACTTTAACAAGTACCCCTAGTGGAAAGGAAATATTTTTTGATCATTAACATTTCAATATTAACATTGCACTGCCAGATTCAGTTCTGTTAGATGACATGGGCATTTGTTACTCACAATTTGGTTTGTGGCACACCACTTAAAATACACATCCAAAATTCTGGGTTCGAGACTGGTGATGGTGTGTCCCAATTTGATGGTTTACTTGCTTAATCATAGAACAGCTAGTGTTCAAAGAAAACAGAAAGTATCAGTGAGATACTTTGCAAAAATTGCAAAAATTCAAGTTTTGAAATAAAATGTCCCCTGAACCATAAGAGCATGAGAAACTGCAGGAAGACAGGGTAGATGCAGAGGCTGATGGTATCCCATCACTTTGCAGTGTCTTGTGAGGAAGGACAGCTGTCCCTGCTCCCAGGGAAGTGGCTCTGGGTACCTGCATTCCTTCTAGAAATTCATGTCTCAAGTTGTGATGGAGTGTATTGCATATCAACTTCATCAAAACTTGCCTGCATTATCAGGAAAGAAGGAAAGAAGTTTAATCACAAATAACTTGAAACCAAGTGGAGGCTGGATGAAAAGCTTATTGAAGGCAATGGGAAGACTCCTGCTGGCTTCTCTGAGGGGAAGATTGGATCCCAGCTTCAGACCTCTGAAACGAATGCAAAATTTGTTTAGTTTTGTGCTTTTGAACATTGCTTTATTTTCCAAACAGAGGTCACAAACAGTTATGTGTCTGTTTCTGTGATCCTCTCCTCTTATGAAGTCATTCCAGCTCTTCTATCAGTAAACTTGTTGTAATATATTTCATGCTTAGTCTTCAAAGAAATGTTAACATTCACAGATAAAAGACTCTGTACACTGTCCATGCCACAACTGTCACCAGAAACCCAGGAATGATGACATGAGCAGATGATAAATATCCTTACACAAAAAATCTATTTTTCACAGGAGCCATAAGCAAACCTTTGTTGTCCTCCCTATCTGTGAACCAAGGGATGTGTCCCCCCATGGTGATACCTTTGGCCTGGCTAACACCAGGCAATGGAGCAAAGTCTCTGCCCATGGTTTGATCTTGCCATGGGGAGTGGGTGAGTCAAGCCAGCAGCTTGCCAGTCATTGACTCCTCACTGAAAGCACACTGACCCCCACATCAAAAAGGCACCAGGGGCCTTCATACAGGTCTGCACTGTATAATGGGCAGATTTTCCTCAAGGGTTCAGAAGACAAATGATGCTTTTATCTGCTTTCCAGCCCTGTGCAACAGGAGTTTATGTTAAAGCCACTTAACCGTCTAGAGTGCAGCCCCGTGGATTACCTGTTTGTGTGAATCGAGTACATTACCTGATCACATGAACACCAGGGATAAGTTTTCTATAACTAGCTTTTCTTTGAAGGGATCTTCAGCTACTTCAGGATTCTCACAAAGAAGTGCCCCGAGATAGTCAGGATTAAGAATAAGCAATACTTCACTTTGGCTTGTGTTTCTCCGGCTTCATTTATTTAGTTTTACTTACTTGGTGACTTATTTGTGTGTCATAACAGTGGGATGAGGAATCAACCTCCCAAAGTATGCAGCTCGTATAACCTTTACAGCACCATGGGTTAAATATTATATAAAGAAGGGAGTGAGTGTCATAAAAGGAAATATCTCTTTCTGAACTGCAATTCAAAAGACAGTGGGTAATTTTATAAGAGTTCTGAATTTAAATTGCTAGAGTTAAAAATATTATTCTACCACACCTTTTTTTTTAAAACCACATTAAAAATAATTAGTTCTACAGAACATTTTAAAATTAAAATAATTATGAGGCATGTATAAGCTATTTAAAAACGCTTTGGATGATACACCCTTTTTCAGGAAATTGCACATGAAGGAAAGGAATTGGAGAAATTTGAACACATGAATCTGTGTTCTGGGGTCCCGGTGAGCTCTCCCTGTGGCTTTGAGCTTACCCCACACATGTTACTGTCTTGGGATGCACTCAAAACCTGCTTTGCCACCCCTCAGTTCTCCACTCACACCAGGGGACTTTATCCTTTCTTTGCTGTTGGGGGACACACCTACATTCACTGTCACCATTATGAGTGGGAAGAGTTCCTGGGGGCTGAGGGGACAAGGTCTCTCCACACCACCACTACCTGCATTAGTGCATCATTACAATCACTGAAGACTGGCTACCCTCCCCCTGGTTGTGTCCAGAAGTCCATCCTTCTGGGACAGTAGCCATGCTACAGTGTATTGCAGCACGCTATCTTTGCTTTGAAAATACTAGCCTTCTTTTGTTACCCAACTGTCACAAAGTGGGTATGGGCACTCAGCAGCCTTTAGTTGCCAGTGGAGGAGTCCATTTTTCTCTTGTCAGGAGCTTCAAGTGGAGACAAGCACCCTCAGTCCCCTGAGAAGATGCTTTGTTTGACATGAGGCAATGTGACAGTGAGAAGCAGAACTGCTCACCCTAAAATCCTAAAGACCTGTGAAAAACAAAGTGTGAGAGAAGGAATTAATAGGGTCAAGCTGCTATTCTCACCCGACAAGCAACAGAAAGCAAAAACAAATACACTACAAACTTTCAGAGGGTACGAGCTAGAGAGTTTCAATGGAATATTTCTGAATGATGAAAAAGTACATTTTTTCTGATCTGCAGGTTTACTTTCTTTAGTGATAAATTTAACTTTACTTTATAATCTTCCTTTAAATATGAAAAGTGTCTGCTCTCTGAAAAGTGACTCCAGCACTGTGCCCACCGCCTTGTCTACGCTGAGTGGATGCTTTGTGTACAAGAGCCTGTCTTTCTTGGAAAGACATTGCAGTTTTTTTTTCCTTGTCGTGTTCTAATAAATTAAAAGATCGTTTTGACTGCAAGTCAGTACTTCTGTATAGAAAATAACATAGCTTATCACTCATCACTAGCAATAATACACTGCCTGAAGACATTCCTTTGTCAAGCCTGTTGGTGATCAGTTTATGCCCTAAAGGATTTACTTTTACCTCAAGATAATGCAACTTTAGATGATATTTTTATTCATAAAAGTACAATCTACCTTTGAAAGAATCTGAGCTACTCACTCTAGTTACATCTCATGACAATGAGGCACCTTCTCTTTGGAACTAAGTAAAGCCAAACTCCAGATTGACAGGATGGACTGGCTGTGACAGACAGTGAGCAGGGCAGGACAGATGGAGAGAAGAAAAGCTGAGGAAGTGTGGTACACACCCCTTACTCTCCACAGTGTAATGTGACACACAACTTCACTACAGTGTTGTATCACTATTCTTCTGTAGATTTTTTAACTTATAGTGAATAAAATAAAAAAATCTCAGTCTTGTTTTCTGAGCTTCCTTCTTTCTTGTTCTCAGATAAATTAAAAAAACAAAACCACAGAAACCATACAAGTGCTTTTTTCTTACAATGTTTATAAATGCTGCTTCTTCAATATTTTTTCCTGAGAATTATGTCTAGTCATTTGATAGTATCTCATTAACTTAAGTAAATAAATAAACAAGGAATCTTTTCCTAGGAGACTCTGTGGTTACATTATGTAATTAAACAGAAAACATTTGGCAGGTTTGGCTAAACAATGAATGTGCTTCCAAATGCTGCTGGTGTAAATCAAACTGAAGGAAAACATGGCATGTTTGTCCATTTCACGAGGACAATGAGGGTCTTATGGTGTTATTTTATGCTAGGATTTGGCCTTAATTCTCTCAATTTTATACAAAGAGGATGACCAAATCTGAAAAGATCTGAGAAGACTGCAGTCTTGCCAATTAAATCTGCAGAAAAGCTGAGCTGGTGACTTCAATTTAACCGCACAGTTGGCACCATGCTTGTATTTCAATACTTCAGTTGCCTTTGGCAATGATAGGGGAATAAAATGTATCTCTGAACTAACAGCCAGCATCTTATTCTCAGAAATGTAACTACAGTTGTGCAAAATCTTTAGCATACACAAAAGCAAAAAGGGACTATGCGGAGCCACGTGTCCAGAGCTCCTTGTGACTCACTTCTGATGTGCACTGAGAAACACATGTGCTATGTACTTGAGTTTGCAAAAGTAGATGCTGACTTTGGGCCCTGTTTGTAAAGATCAGACTGTTAGTATCAAGTTAGTATAGAAAGAGTGAAAATCTACAGATAAAACAAAGATTAGAGCCTGAAATGCACCACTTCTCCCTGCAGAAAGAGTCTGCCAGAAACACAGTAAATTTAGTCACAGTACAATGCCTATTACTCTCAGCACATGATTAAAGCAGCTTTCCCTTGGACCACACACACGTACTCTGTCCCCCTCTTGGGAGAAATGTCTCCTTCTGCCCACAGCCTAGATGGGGCAGAAGGAGACAGATTTACAGAACACAAAGGGGCAACCTGAAACAATAATGGTATTTCCCTGAAATGCATCTCTTTTCAATGAAGGCATTTTCTTGGGAATATGCAAGACATGATTCCAGTTTTCTGAGGCAATGTTCATTACTACAAAGGCATTTCAGAAAGAACTTGAATTTCTCATTGCTCTAAATCCCATGACTTCGTAATCTCCTGCAAAAATCCTGGGGAAAAGGTATGGGAAGCTGTGGGACGATAGTTCCTCAGTGATGTTTTCTGGCATCGTGAATTTGGTTCTGTGATGTGTCAGAAATCATCCATAATGTCCCCATTCTGACTGAATGGTCTCTGTCTTCATTCCCATGGCTAAATAACTAGATCCATCAGGGAATTTGTACTGTACATGATCTCTTTGCTCTGGGGAGCTACCAGCAGGTTTTCAAACACAATACTTTAGATCTGGGCTTCTATACAGAAAAACTTATTCACAGAAATTAATGCGTCCCTACCAGCTGGTTGTCTAGGTGCTTGAATTTCAGGTTAGCTCACCCACCAAGGGTTCTGGGCTGATCCCATGTTCCCTTTAGTCTATGTGGAAATCTGTCCTCTTTGCAATGAGGAAGGAAATTTTATGGTATCCGTGTTGATTGTTTGCAATTTTCTGCAGAAACCGCATTCATCTGGGAGGAACTGTAGCACAAAATGGCAGTGGGAAGGGCCCTGCCAGCAGGGCTGTGTCAGTGGGCATTCAGACTGGACATCAGGAAGAATTTTTTCAATGAAATATTGGTTAAGCATTGGAACAGACTGCCCAGGGAGATGGTGGAATCACCATCTCTGGATGTGCTCAGAAATGACTGGATGTGGCATCTAGGTGCTATGGTTTAGTTGTCAAAGTGGTGATTGGTCAAAGGTTGGACTTCATGATCTTGAAGGTCTTTTCCAACCTTAAGGATTCTATGATTCTGTCGTTCTATGAACTATGAAGTCCAGGGTAGGCATCGTTTTTACTATGTGTGGTTCTTCCCACAGATGTATTGAGAGAAATATTTGCTTTCCATTGAAAATTTGCATATTTAATTGGACCTAAAAAGGAAAAGGTCTAAACCTGGAAAGATTCTGGGTTTTGTGAAAGAAATATAAAACTTTGTTTTGAAGGGGATCACACAATGCCTCATATGACATGTGGTTCTTGTTGTCTCATGTCTCCACACAGCTTAAGGAACAGGCTCTGGATCAAAGGACTTCTTTCACAATGCAGCAAGGATTACTACACTGGCAAGCTCTTTTCCTTCACCTAGAGCCCTGCTTTGCAGGACACCCTGCTCACAGCAGATGGTGGATGTATGTGACATTATAGTCACAATTCTTACAAGGTTCCGTGGCAACGCTTTTGATTCACTATTTGGAAAGTGCTCAAGTTTTGATTTTTTCCCAAGAATGCCAAATGATTCCTGGGGGAAATAAAAAAAAAACCTCCAATTGGTTCTAGTTAAAAGTCTGACAGGTGGACTTCCCCCTATTTTCTATGTATTTGGCCTCTATATGTAATCCTTTATGAATTTTGACATGTGTTTTGACAACTCATTGAAGTCAGGCTCTCCAGCATTTCCCAGGCATCCCAGGGGAGCAGGTGATGTGTATCAAACCCTTTTGGTCCTGTTCTTCTGGGAGATGTTTGGAGTACCCAAATACCATCCCCAGCTGCCGGGGGGGCATTGGGTGTTATACTGAGGACTGAACCAGGGAAACACTGTGGTAATGATGAAAGTTTGGCCTCTCTAATCCTGTATTAGAGTTGAGCTTAGTTGTCTGTAGAAAAATTTTCACAGATCAAATACGGTATTTTCTTAAGGTAAACCAATTTTAATACAGAAACTGTTGTAATGAGTACATCATTAATATGTGTATGATCTTTATGTTATATGTTGCCTTTCTTAAAAGAGAAATGTAAGTACTGTTAAAAGGTCATTGCTTCTTGCAGCAAATGCATTTTCAAGTTCAGAAGAACTTGAAAAATGGAATTCGGGTATTTCCACAAGATTTTTTTCAATTCTCATTCATTTATGATTGTACTTCTGGTATTTTGATTATATCTAGTTTCTGCCTAACTTACCAGTCCAATAATCAGACTGCATAGTCTGCAGAATTATGTAGCCTGAGTTTTCAGACAGCAGTGAGTTTGTAGGACTTGCACGGAAGACATTAGTGTAGATTAAATCTTTTCGTGTGGGGTGTCTGGAAAAACCGATATTATCAAGGGTTTCTTGGTATTCCTGCAGCAGCAGCCCACATCACTGGGGTTATGTGGCCACCATGTGGTAATACAGGGGAAAGTTAAACAATTTTCACTTTGCATCTAGTTTTTCTGCAAATGACTTGCAGAAGTGCACATATTCATTTGCTCAAGGATATTCCTTGAATAATTTTCTCTTCATTTACATAATTAAATCAGTGAAAAAATAGGTAATTTATATTGCAGCATCCGAGTCAAAGTACAGGAATTACCCTTGCAATGGAATTTCATCTGTCTGCCTGGAAGGCAGCATTTTAAGGAAAAAAAATAATTCCTGTGTACCTTCCAAAAACACTGATGATTAAATATAAAAAAACAATACCTGTACATCAATTCATAGACAGAAAATTATGGCACAGAAAAGATGGGGAAAACATGCCTTTGAATTTGAAACACAATATAGTTTAATTGAGAGCTGTTAGACATCTTTCAGGAGTAACAGATGGCCCCTCAAGAAGCAGTTCCTTCAGCTCCAGAAAACAACTTCTTCATTCATCTTGTTTGCATAAATTGAAAAGTCCAGTTTTTAAATTCCCTTGGATGAATAAAAGTAGTGATGTAAAGGATATAAATAGTGATTTTTATTTTTTCATGAAAATGGCAACTAATATTCATTTCTGGTGACAATAGTCATCCTTAATGTTCAACAACTTGAAAGCTGGGAAAGAAAGTAGATGAGGGTCCTGTGAGGATCTCAGAGTTGAAAGGTGAAGGCATCCAGATTGGCCTTGCAGTGACTGTGCATGACCTGGCTCTTCAAGGTTCCAGTACCATCAAACACATAGGAAATAAAATTCATCTGGCCATAGTAGGAGGGAATTTCTCAGAATGTCTAGTTAGAAATAACATCACAAAGACAGTCAGAATTTTGGAACCATTTTCTTGCTTCTCCAATGATATGGCGTTGCCTTCATAAAGATATCTTGGGTTTAGAGATCATTTGAAAAAATCTTATTAAAAAATTAACCTGGAGCTGAATTATTCCAGCTATATCTAGAAATATAAGTCTGTCTTTGTCCTCTGTGTACATATGGACTTTGTCACACCAGCAAACTTCCTCTGGGCTTTCATTGTATTCTGAAAAAAAGGGATAACATTTCTGCTTTGTGTTGTCTTGTTGTTTCCTTCCTCAATACCAAGAAAGTGATGAAGACATGTCCAAATTCCCATTTCCCTGAGTCTCCTATATTCAGGGACACAAGTCCTTGAAACAGTTAATGGAAGGCAACAAGAGAAATGTTTGCCTGAACTCCCTGTTACATATTGGCAGATATCAGTGAAAGACACATTTATTTCATGTTAATGCTCAGTCAACATTAACTTGTACAGCAAATATTGACCCAAACAATGGCACTCTGGCAACGGAAACATCAATTGCTGTTTTGTGATATGTTTCCCTCCTAAACACTTCCTCTATAATTTTTCTTCCAAGCTCCCAGGAATATATTTTTGGATAGGATAGTGTACAACTTTTCTTTATTCTGTAAGGATTTTTACTAAATCCAGTTACTTACTCCACGGAGACTGCATAGGTTGCCTTGGGTGACTAAAATTACAAACTGAAGGGCTTAGAATACTAGGGCTAGAAAGAGCTGCTCCCAGAAAAAGTGTTATTTTTGCTTCACAAGTCTTTTCTGATTGTTAACAAGTCAAAAAACCCTTATCTGCTGAAGATGATAGGAATGTACTTAATTTTGTTTCCATTCAGCAAAATACATAAAAATATTTGAAGAATTGAATAGAATTAAGCATGTGCTTATGTGTTTTGCTGAGTCAAGGTCTTTATATGAAAATGTCAGCTCTGACAAAGGGTATAATAATACTTCGTGCTAATTCTTTTTTTCTCTGCTTAGTATTTAAAGGAAAGATCTTTATTTAAGTGTTGAGCTATTTCATTGCCTGTCTGTAGGCTCTAATGCTATGAAGCATTCTAAAATAAATTCCAAGAACTTGTACACATATATCTGGTTAAGTATTCATTTATTTGTGTATTGTCCCAGTCATTTATCTCTGTGTAGTATTTCCTACTGATAAAGGAAAGGTTGTGCCCTTTAATCAATCTTGAGAGATGTGCTTGTAAATAAATTAGTCAGAATACACAGAATTTACATCACCTTTGACTAACATACTAATACCTCTCCATAGTTTGTTGAAAATAATGAGTACTTTTAAAACAGTAGCAGTAAGACCTTTTTTTGATTAGGTGATATGTTGCCCTTTAAGCCTTCTCATAAACTCAGTGGCTGCTGGTTTTGTATTCATTTACCTAATAGTAGAACAGAAAATAGAAGCTACAAATGAAGGAATATTTATATGTCTGTCTCTGATCTTGTACCAAGCAGCTTCCGAGCACAGCAATCATATCTCTGATGTCTTCACTCCGAAAGAAAGCCTTTTAAAAGTCCTGCCAGATATAGGCCTAAATTTCAATCTATCATTAATATATCCTCCTCTCCTCCCCTCCCTTTTTCTCCTCTCCCCTTCTCTCTCCTCCTTCCGTCTTTCCTCCCCTCCCGGTTTTTTACATCCTTGTAGTGGAAACACGTAGCCACAGAATCCCTTTGCCTGGTAGATCACCCGCTGATCTCTTTCCACCAGAGAGCACTGTCGCACCACTCGCTGTCCCCCTGTTCTCCTCGCACGCCGCACTGACCACTGCTACCAAAACGGGCAGTTCTGCTTGCATGGATCTAGTTCTTTAGAGACACATATTTTCCAGGATGCTTCAGTGACGCAGGGCAGAACCAGACAGACAATGCAATTACCATTTTGTCTAATTGCTCACTTGCTGCTTTATTATTCTGTAAAACTGAGTTTCCACTGACATGCTACTGCCGAGTGGCAACAGTGACTGGAAAATGGTATTCTGCAGTTTGCAGTTCTTATATTAATACAGATCTCTTGTGAGACCTCAGTTACTGAATAAGTTTGAAGATCTTGTCAACCTTTTCATAGGCCTCTCAACTGACTTTTATTTATACCTCCCAGTTATGAGCACTGATCTCAGTGAGACAATTTATAATTTTATAAGTGAGGCCATATTCCTCACTACTTCCTACACTGCTCTCACCATGGGTGACCCAACCACTAAAATAACTGCAGCAGATCCTCGGGCCAGGGAAGAAGTACAGCATCTTTTTATATTTTCTTCACAATGTACATTCTCTTACACATCAATTCAGATAGATGGCAAACCATAATGAAAAGCATCACCCATGTTATTTTACCCCCTCATCCTGACCCATAAACTCTCAGCTGGCTCATCACCTATTGTGTGAGGATGAGGTGCTTGAGTTAGCGTAGCCTGAGAGATAAACAACAGGGCAGATGTGTCAGATATTGCCTGCTTGACAACCAGAATGTTGTTTGCCGGGTATCATTCAAAAACTTCACAGGTAGTCCCTACTCCAAGAGGTTTTGTGCATAATTCAGAATTGCTGTAATCAAGCAGAAAGCCAATGTCTGCTGCAATCAAGAGAGATAGGAAAGGAGCCTTGTAGGCCAGTAAATAGTCTGGAAACCCTGCTCCAGAATAATGGAGAAGAGCTGTAGACAGATTTCATTATGTTGACTGACTGAACAAAGAGCAAGCTACCAAACAGAAAATTTGGTGTCATGCCACCAAACAGAAAATTATATGTATGGGTGGGAAAACCAGTCCTTCCACATACAGTGATGGACCAGGAAATATAAATTATGTTCGGAATTTTTATTGTACCCCTTGAGGAAAATTAAACACACATTTGTACTTAAATATAAAGTGATTTGATGAACAATCCATTGGGCAGAGTCCCACTACCATAAGCAGTTCTATAAGCAGTATGCAAAGATGCATCAAGAGCTGATTCCTCATATACACTTATACTAGCACCAGTTCTATAAGTATTGACATGAGATTGATCAGCCCAGCCTTGGATCCAATCTCCAGTGCCAGGTCTGTTTACCAAAAGTGTCCCCTGAGCACTCATATTCCACAATTTTTACAAGACAGTACTACAGCATTTCTTATCTCATCTGCAAACTTCACTCCCTGGTAGAGTCCTTCTGTCCCTGGTATCCTTGCTTCCAGCTAGTTTAACTGCATCTGCAATGGGCCCTTTTACCCTCTGTGCTGGATCATTTCTTGGTCACAAATTACCATTGCTGTTGGAATTTCCCCTTCAATTAGGGGAAAGGGTTCTGTGAAAAAAAGGATCTGAGGAGCATAACAGTTGAATGAAAATGCCAGCTCAGAACCTAGCAGTGGTCAAAAGCTAAATCAGATATTAAAAGCTGCCTGAAAAAAGACTTGAGATCAGAGCTGAGACATCCCAGTGCCACTGCTTGTGTCTGGGATGCATCAGCTTCTTAAATACTCCTTGCAGTACTCATCGACTTGCATTTGGAAAATGCTTCAGAATGGGAAAATTTGCAAAGGACAATGCGGCTTCCCAAAGGTGGGAAACAGCCTCTGTTCAAGGAATCACGAGGGAGATGGGGGCTCTTCCTGAGTGACACAGAAAAGAAAAACTGGAGTGGTCCTTCATTGTTCCCTTAAGGACATAAGTTGAGTGAATGCAATGAGTGAATGTAGCTATCAGGAGATTCAAATCAGGGAAAGGGTGATTCTTCCTGCAGCACACAGTTAGACTGTAGAATTTATTGTGAGTGTTGTAGTACACATGAGTTTAAAGAGGAACAAAATTTTGATGATTAAGGGCAAAAGAGCTGGTTATATGCTTTTCCTGTTCTTATATCCTTTCCAAGATGTCCATTACAGGTGACTATTTGAGAAAAGAACAAACTTGGTAGTATTTTGGTCTGATTCAATACAGCCATTTTATCTTCTTTTGGCTAAGTAGTTTGTGAGACCATGCTTGCAGCACTGCACAAACCTGTTTCATTTGCTTAAACTATTACAAAGAAAATAAAAACCCACCAAGTATATTGTGTACCTTGGGTTTCTCAGTTTGCTAATTGTCACTGCCTCGAATTTTAATATTTGAAATAAAGCAATGAAGAAACTTCATTCCCATTCTTGACCAGTATTTTTCCCTTCCTTTTTGTAAATCAGTAAAACATTTTGTAAGATCCACAGGGCAGCAGAAGGCAGATACCAGTGGTACCCGTATACCTCTAATCAGCTCACACTAGAGCTGCGCCAAGTGTCATACACTACTGGACTCCACAAATAGGACGTTTCAGAGGAGAAAGCAAGAAATTTTATACTGAACAATTATGAAATAAACTGCCAGTAAAATTCTTCCAAAGCTTCACAGCTTTCTTTGTGTTCTGAAGCATGAATGTCTATATGTATTGTACATACAAACTGCTGGTTATAGATACTTGGAGTAAGTCTTTCTATTTCCCTGCCCTGATTAGAAACTGTCACTAACACCATTATAAGATCAGACTGCTTTATTTGTACTTTCATAACTGCGCTTGCGCAAGCCCATGTGACTGCTAAACAGCTTCTGACACTCTCGTGAATAGTGCTTTAGTGGTGAGAGAAAATTTAAAAGAATTGAACTGGCAGATACACAGGGATGGAACAGTTCCCTAACACCAAGGCAATTAATCAGAGGAGAGAGGCAGACATCATCTCTCATCCTCTTGTGGCACATCTTCTCCCTTTCATATAAATATATCAATATATATGTGTGTAAGTAGGTATGTCTTTTTCTTACCTTTGCCTCTCAGTCTTATTTTTGTCACTGTTCATGCTACACTGACTTAAACTGGAAAACTCATTGTGAATGATTTTTCTGCTAATAATATCCTTATTTTCTCAGGAAGGTAAAAGAAAAACTCTTAAAAATCAGAAGTGGTGAAATGGATGTGTGAGCAGAAATGTCTTTCAGCTGGCATGTAGGAGGTGAAAATGGCAAAACTCACATCTTGCAAGTTGTGTGAAGGGTTTTCGGACCTTTGTCTGTCAAGAACCTCATCTGAAGTTACATGCTAAGATCCTTCAGCACCTCTAGCACCCCAGTGCCTGGCTCAAACAGTTCCTGAGTGCAGAATCAGGAAGCAATCCTTCCTTTTGAGGACAAAGTGTAAGAATAGAGCTGGCAAACTGAAAATAACTCCTGACGTGGGTTTTACCTTACAAATGTACACCACACCTATCAGTTTTATTTCTTTCCCTCTCCTCATGAGGAAAGAGGTGGGTGCTGTAAAGCTCTTGCAGACTCAGTCTCACAGAACTGATAGGTTCAGGTTTCCTGAGGCAGCATGGGGCTCTGCCTGAAGACTTCCTTCAGCACAGAGATGTCTCTACTAGGGTAAAAGTAAGGATGCAAAGAATAGACCATCTTTCATGCCATCTCTCAGCTTTGCTGACTCTCCAGATGCATTTCTGGTAGCTGGTACAAGGGAAGGCAGGACTGGGCTGTGGCATCACGCTGGGCTTACACCTGTAGTCTAACATTTAAAGGTAGCCCTTATGACTTATTAACATACCCTGGGGGCTACCTGCTGGGGACCAAGGGCCTGTAATCAGCTTCCTGCTGGCTACTCTTCCCTCTTCATTTCACATCAGTACTCCAGTGGAGAGTCAGCCTTTATATTTAAAGATTAATCTTGAAAGATCACTCTTGGAATTTTAATAATTAAATGCTGCATTTACAAAAACAGCTTAAAGAAAGTTGTTCCTTATGTCTGTCATGCTGTCCTTTTAGTTTCACTGGAGAAGGAAAGTGAACAACAATAATTAAACTTTCATTGCTTCAAAGACTGACTAGAGCTTTAACATCGACATTGTAGATGATATTGTATCCCTAACAAGAGCTTTGCCCTCGGTGCTTATTTCTGGTGTTACTGCCTAATCTGTGTTTTAACTGCAGATGGTGCTGGAGGACACACACTGGCTCCAGCCAGCCATGAATCAATGAAACTGCAGGTGAGGTAACACGGAGAAGAAACATGCTCTATTGAATATGTATTAAAATTTGGGCAGAAGAAAAAGCTTGAGAATGTCATGTCCCCACTTTCCTTGTTCCCAACTGTGAGATAATTACTGCAGAAAAAAATTATTGCAAGAGCATTTAAAATTTCATCTTCCAAACCAGGATGAACTAAAAAAATAGATTGAGATGGTTGTGTTTTTACAAGGCAAATCATGTTAATATATTGATAAGAAGAAGCTGCAGCTTTTGGCATTGTTATAATGGTGAATCAAATCATAAAGCCAAGCTACACCCTTAATCAGTTTTTCATACTATCATACAACCCTTTGAAACATTACATGATGTGGGAGTGAGGCTAAAGAAAACAATTTATAGAAACACAATGTTGTGATGATTTGAGAGCAGATGGGATAAAAATTATTATGGGGTTCCTACACTTAATATACTTGGAACTACATTATGAAGAAAAGAAAGCATAAAGCAGTATAAAGCCAGGTTAAAGTCTTCCTCAACATGTGACCGTACCTATCCCCACTGAGACTATAGCTAAACGAATGTATGGAGTAAGTAATTTACAGGAATTATTAGTGTACTTAAGTTTTTAATTCATTATACTTGGATTTTAATTCATCTGCACTTTTGTGAAACATCAAGGGTTCCTGTTCAGTAGAAAGTGGTGAAAAAATTGCCATTCAGGTCCAGGTTCAGGAGTCCATGCCAAAATTATAAAAGAAATAGATTATCTCTGTCAAAAAAAAAAATCTAACATTGTGTATAAAGTTATCAGTGTTGTTAAGTTGTGAAATCTTTTGTGGTTTATTGACAGCACAACATTAAAGTGGCAGCCAAGTAAAGAGAGCACTTATAGTCTGATACAGACTTGGAACATTCCCTACCTGAACCACAGCCAGAGGGGAATAGTACCATTCATTGTTGCTGGAGTACCAAAAACAATATCCAGTTGTATTGGAAACAATTTCCAGTTGTTTTGGAACTCAATTATTGAGCTGAGAATGGAAATTTTACAGTTGACTGAAGCTGATCATCTTGCAGTCCTAAGAGTGGTCCTAAGTGAGGGCCTTTGAGCTCCCCAGGGCTGCCGTGGACTGCACCAACAGATCCCTCTGAGAGGGATGCCTCTCAGACCTGCCAACCTTCTGACTTGGCAACACTCAGAGGACCTCGCCAAAACAATAGGACCTGGGCTGGTACTCTCAGCTCCTGAGACACAACCCTTACCCACTGAGAAACACCAAGACATTCAACGTACTTCATTGCCACTCAAGGGGAATTTTTAATGAGTATCTTTGTACATACTTCTTTGTGTGTGTGTGTGCATGTGTGAATGGATTCAAATGCCCTCTAGCAAGTGTAGTATGAGTGTTGCTATCTCAAATCTATAATTAAGTCACTGTCACAATTGTAATAAATCCAATTGAACTACTTTGTACGTTATTTAGTGATTAAGTGCTTCTAAACCCTCTTACAACCTTACCTCTGAAAATAATTCTAAATTGATTCTAATTTCATTTTTCTTAATATGTTTCATCCATGTAGTAAGTAGTAGATTGAACCTTGACATTAAACTTAATTATGCTTTTGTAAATATATATTAAACATGCTTTTACTGATATCTTTGTTGGGGATTTCTTTAAGAGATTTAAACCACTTATCCGTGACAAGTTGATGTAGTTGGCCTAAATCAGGATTCAAAACAGCCCTTCTTAAATCTGTTATCCCAGAGGTGTCACTACCATCACTGATGGGCTTGCCCTTGGCCAGCAGTGGGTCTGTTTTGGAACTGGCTGGCATTGGCAGTATTGGACACAGGAGAAGCTTCTGGCAGCTCCTCTGGAGCTCACCTGATACCAAAACTTTGCCATGCAAATCCAATATACTGTCATGGGCCAGCCAATAAAATCTGATATTGCTGCTGAGCAAAGATAAGACATCCCCTCTTGCCCTCCTTGAAGACCAGATGTATGAGTCAGGTTTTAGCTTATGTTAAAGACTGACACAGAAATATCTGAACTGGTCAAGGTTCTGTCTCTGGGCATGCTGCCAGTCCCAAATCCACCCTCTTCCTGGGCCAGCAACTCACTTGTGAGGTTACAAAGGTTGAGGTCATTTCATGCTTACAGATGGCAACCTCCTCCTGCTCAAACATACTTTGAATTTTTTGTTGGTGGATTTTAGTGCGGTTCGTTGGTTTTTGTTTTTCAGTTTTGTGTGAAGGTTTGTTTGTTTGTTCCAGACATAATACTTGGACATGAGGAGGATTATTCACAGTCCTCCAGGCGTGGTATTTCCTTAATGTGGGAACAAGAGTGTATGAGATGTGTCTAAGTGGTGGGTAAGGGATGCTTCTTAAACTGCAAGGCCTTCTTGGGGCAGTGTCTAAGGACACTTATAGGTAAATTACTACACGGTTTCTATTACAGTTCCCAGGCCTTTGTGATACTCAACATAGACAAACATGCACTGATTATAAAGAAATTAAATTTAAATGTTAACTGATTGTTAAAAAAAAAAATAAAAAGCAGTGCAGATTTCCAACTTAGAGCAAAAGAATGTGGTCTTTTTCAAATTTTATTTTTTACTGGGTTCATTAGAAATCTGTCTGTCTTAAATAATTTTTAAACTTTTTCAACCACATCTTGCATTACAAAAGTAAAGCCATTTAAATCATTTGTCACTTCCTAATGCTCTGGCCATTCTGGGCAGTCTGGGTACTCAAGAGTTCTTTACTATGGAAATAAAAAGGAAGTTAAAATACTGGGGGGTAAGATATGTTTGAATAAGTTACTATAGAGCCTGACTTTACCACTCACGCAAATAGAGAAGTAACTTCTGAGGTAAAAGCTGCTGCTTAAACTGCAATTCACTGTTCGTGGAATGGGGCAGCAGACAGAAGTTTGAGTTCTGTGCTGTGAGTCATTGGACACCTGTGGATTTGCAGGGCCATCACACGCTGCCATCCATGAATGCAGTTCAGCTTTCCCTCTGGACAAACATACTGGCATTACACAGTCATAATTGGTTGGTTCCCGTTGTGCTTCAGCTTGAACTCTGAATTTAATTTTGTGTCTTTCTTAGCCACTTGATATTATTTGACCATCATTTTTCTGTTTCTTAATTGACTTCACATTTAATGACAAAATTTAAAAGAAAATGAGAAAGATAGGTCTCACTATTTTCATACCACTTTCAGGCACATTATCACATCAGTAGAGCTGCTGAGATCTGGTGGTATCATTAAGCACAAAATGTATGAAGTTCTACTGTGATATTATGAATCTGCATCTTAATTAAACTCTTTAAATTGTAACATCACCATTTTCCAGACATGACAACACAACCAGGATAGAAATTAATTTACAAAATTTTGCATTTATAGACCCTCAGCAAAACTGAGAGCATAGAAAAATGGAGAGGTGTTTACTGCCATTTACAGTGTGGTCGTTTCTAGAAAAAGCACTGGTTTTCTCTGGATTTTTTGGCTTGTGAGAAACCATCTGACATTTCCAGGCATCTCTTATTTTCTGTTTGACATTTTCAGGCATCTCTTATATTTTTTTTTGGTGATGGGCAATCACAGGTGAGACTGAATACTTACTGCTGACCTGAAAATGTAAGGTGTTGCTGACAAAATAGGCACTGTTTTCCTGAGTAAGTCTCCTTGGCCGTGAATTAATAAACCTTGTTCTTTCTCCTTCACTTATTTCCAAAGTCCAGGAGCAATTATCTGATCTTTATACAAAACACCTTTACATTTAAGAGTTTCTAGAGCAAATACCAAAAGGCATCAGAGCTTTGAAAACATGATGGACGCAGGCACCTTGAAAAAATTAGCATTATTTAGTCTAGAGAAGAAAAATCTTAGAAGGGACATGATAACTGTTGTATATGTGTATATATGGCAATTGGAGTTATGGTTTAGTGGTGGACTAATCCAGTAGTGCTGGATTAATGGTTGGATTCCATTATCTGAAAGGCCTTTTCTAACAGAAATTATTCTATAAGACAGATTTAGGTTAAACATTAGGAAAAGCTTCCTAATAACAGGGAAAGGGGTGCAAAGGATCTGTCATGCTGTCACACTTATCTGTCACACTGCTGATGAAGAACAGATGTGTTTGTAGCCATTGCACCTATTGCAACTATTAAAAGATTCCAAAAAGGGAGCCAAGAAAAGTATATTAAAGCTGAACAAATATGTTTCAATCATCAGTGTTGGAAGCCTCTTGCAGGTGCAAAGAAAACTCTCCCAACAGAGTAGATAGGTATCGAAAATAAGAGAATTGACAATCCTCCTCTGTCCTGAGACTTTCTTTTTCAGTGAACTTTACATTTTCAGCAGTTTCAATGCATGAAGTACACTCTAGCGTATTCCACAGGAATACACTGGGTACTGGAATTCATCCTATGCTGTGGATTATGAGGCAAATATGTTCATAATTAATTAATTTTATTTTCAGTACCCTGTCTGAATTTGCTGGTGCAGAGAACTCCTAACACCCCCTTTTTAACTCGTTCAGCCTCTTCCTGATCCTACAGAGTTGATGGAAGAGAAACCACATAACTTTTTGTATAAGGTTGAAGGCATGGAAAAAGGAAAAGGAAATAGTATTTGCAATCACTTATTTTAAATCCAGTTACAAGAACTATGAATGATTGCATCTTCTGCTGCTGTTATTTTTTATGTCAATGGGTTAAGGTCTGGCAAAAAAAGAGTCTGGTTATTAAAAAGTTGCAGGCTCATGCTTCTGGATTTGAAAATTATTGAGCCCCAGCTCAAAGGTGACAAATTTACCCTTAAGTGAGGCACAGCTGCGTTTGTCAAGCTTTCAAATACCTATCTTGCAGTGTGCAGCACTTAGTATATGGCTACTCCTGTTCAGTTTGCTTCAGGTTTCTGCCTTTGACTTTCTTCTATTCCCGTTCCTTCAGCCTTGGGCAGCAGGCAGGATTTAGACCCAATGAGCTGGATGGTGCCTAAGACAAGGGCCACCATCCAGCTACAAAACATACATAGCAGGTGTGTGAATAATCAGATGCTGCAGTAGCTGTAGCCCTTTTTTGGTCTAGTCCCTGTGAGTGTGAGCCACTTATGCCATTTGGCCAGGTTCTGCCTCTCATGCATTTTAAATAGTCTCTTAACCTGCAGTCATGATTATTGAATAGGACTGGAGGGAAACTGAGGTGCTACCTCAGGCAGGTATGCAAGGCAACATGGACCAAAGAGGTGTCAGTGTTTTCTAGTGTCCTTGTAGATAGCTTTCCCTCTTTGTAGTTAATTGCTATAACTGTGGGAAACAAACAAAGAAACAAATAAGAAAACAAAAAAAATCCACATCAAACCAACCTCGATGAAAAGTTAAAGTGAAATTCAGTGTGAATTCAGTGTGAGTTTTTTATATCTAACCACGGATCAGAACCACAAAAGGTTATTTTGGGCCAAGTATAGCTTAGAAGCTTTATTTGTCTCTCCCCAGCAAAGTCAATAGGATCTGAGCTTTGCTCTGATCAAGCCTATTTACTTGACAGTTTAGAATAAACCTAAAATCAATATCTTTATTGTGTCATGTGGAAATGTATATATGTGCTAGATAAAGCCTTGCAGTTACAGCAACATGAGAGACATAAATATAGTGCTTTGAACTTTTGGGAAATTGGTTTTAGGAATAATATATTTTATGTAGCAGAGGCACAACTGATAACAGAGAGACTCAGCTAATGGTCCATGCACTAAGAGGTCAAAATGGTACCTTCCTTAAATCATGAAAAAGCAAGTATTGTGAATCTTTCAGATGCAGTTTCAAGGAGACAAGCCCAATATTAGAGTAGCAGAGGATACCGTCTGACCACTTAATTATATCACTCCCCACAATGATCACCTAATATTCCTGAAACCACACCATGATTGTGTCTGATCTTGTATTCATTCAGCCTGTGAAAAGACTATTCCATGATTACAGCATACTTTTAGCTAGCCTCATTTTGAACAGCTTTTTTCGAATTCACGACTTTTAAGAATACAGTAACATTTTGACAGTGGTACATTTTCCCAAGTCTAAGAGCCACCCAAGGGTAACAAAACTCAAAGGTCAACTTTCTCTCTCACTGTAAATTCAAATTTCAGCAGTAACCAATTAACATTTAGTTTTTCTGGCTGATTCCAAGTCTTACAAGTCACTGCTACCTTACCCAGAATTATTTTGCCAAACAACAAAAATGGAATAATTTTCAAAAGATGTGCAAGCTGTGGGAGATTTTATTTTAATCACCGTGGGAGATTTTTTTAACACCTGTCTGTTGGATTCAGCAGTCACTGGGAGAAAAAGTGTGGCATCAAGTACCCTGTGTGTGGCTGCACTATGTAGTTTGATGCCTCTCTGGAGCAGAAAGAAATCAATTCCTAGCTCACAGAGCTCAAGCTGGGTTTGTTCTGTAGCAAGGTACTGATTATAAACTGATTTAAAAGCCTTAATTTGTGGGTTTCATTTCATGTAGCCTTATGTGGCCCTGATAGACAGAGAAGGGAAAAATCCCTGTATGTCCTTTCTTTTCCAAGAGCTCCAGAGAAGAGAGGATCATGTAAGAAGGGCATGCTCAGGTCCTTTCTGGCAGAGAGAAAGCAAAATAAATGAACATATCAGAATCATACTTGTTTAGCCCATGTTCATGTCTGAACACACTTGTTTAGCTTGTGGTATGCTTCCACATTTTAATGGCATGTCTGACAAAGGAAGTTATATCATAGAGTAGGAGAGAGTTTGTAATGAAGACAGTGTGTGGAAATATATGTGAACTATCTCTGTGTAAATGTTCTGTAAGTTCAGAGTGCAAAGACTAGAGAAAGAGGAACAGAAGGCTTTATGTGTTATGAGTTTCAAGCAAAAGTTAGGTGCCAGTTCAGTTTCCCATGCTGCACACGCTTACCTAGAGCTGGAGGGACAAAAGCTGCTAGAACAGGTCCTGGTGCAAGCAGGGGTTAGGGACACCTGGCAGTGTTATAGGGCATAGTCAGAAAGGAGCCCTGACTGAAGGGAAAAGAACAAGCTAGCTGATCAGCTTGAATTAGTTCTTACTATGTGATGAGATGTAAAAGCCTCCACCAGCCAGTGAAGATTACTGCAGGACAGAGAAACTTCTCCCTAAGGAAACCTGGGAGTCGTTATTTGGATAGGGAAACCAAGTGGCCAGCTGGGACCAACCCACCACAGAAAACCTACACAGTTAACTTAGACTGGCAATGTAACTACTACATGTCTGAAGTGTGGAGGACTAGCAACCAAAACATGCTCTACAAAAGCTTCACCATAACTCAATAGCAGCTAATGTGAATTCTTTTGCCCACGAAGCAATTATGGGGCTCAGTATGCTGGCAAAGTTTATTAGCTAAGCGTGCAAACCATAAGCAGTTTAGAAGCTTAGACGTGATGAAAATTAACCAGTGGCAACTCTCATTATCACATTCTGTTAGTGATGCAGGGAAATAGCTAATTACATTGCAAGTATCTTCAAAATAAAAGTGTGTGACCTGAAAATGGAAATTATAACCTTGCAAACTGTGAAGGTACAATTAAAGGAAAGACTGGCTCAGCCAGACTATTGATCATTAGTAGCTGAAAGCGGAAACATATTTTTTTGACTGCAGATGGACTTTCAGCTTAAAAAAAAAAAAAAAGAAAAGAAAAAGAAATCCAATTTAAGGTCAAAATCTTGAGACAAAGATAGGATGGCAGTGACATGCTGACATTCTAAACCTGCCAAAAGCCTTTTAACAGGCTTTTAACAGGGGGGCAGATGGAAGGGTTAATGACAGGATTGTAATGATGGTTATATCATGTATAACTGTGCAGTTGAAGCCTTGGGCTCCTCCTGGTAAAAATAATTATAGTAAATATGAGTGATTCTACAATGTATCAAGCATGTGTGTACTGCATTGAGCAAAACTCAATTCTTCCAAATTAACAGGCAAAACCCCTCACAAATAAAACAAACAGCAGCAAAAATATGCAACCCCTAAACCCCAAGAATAAAGAAAATAAGAGGCAAAAATCCTTTGTGCTTGGGACACATAGCAATTTTAACAAATTTTAAGAACAAGAATAGGTAAGTATAATAAACATGCAAATGATAAAAAAAGACTTTTAAAAACTACAGAGCTAAACCAGAATGAGAGATCTGAGAAATCTTTTCTGGAAGTTTGGTGTATAGATAGTCCTGGAGGTCAGCGTTTTACCTGGGCAATACTCTCTTCCTGTCTCCAGTCTACCCTCTTCTGCCAAAAATAGGACTGTCTAATCTGAGGTCCCAGGTCAGACTGGCTCTTTGGAGAACAGAATAACTTTGAGAGGTCCTACAAAACTACATGTTATTCACTGAACTTCAGTTAGTCAGCAATTGCTTAAAGAGCAAGAAAGGCAATGTGGAAACAGCAAATGAAGTTAAGTCAATCACTGGAAAGTGAGTATTTCTCTGTAAATATTCTCTAGACATGATCTATTCACTAGACAGTATAAGATGGGGAAACTGCAATGTCTTATTTGGATTTTCAGCAATATCTGAACCTAGAATGTTCTATATCACAGGCCAGGTCTCCAATACTATACCTAAAAGTAAATACACTAGCTCACAGGAACAGCTTTCCTTATTGGAGAGTCACTACACGTGGACAGGCTTTTATGTCTCCTTGAAATTGTTGTATTTATATCAGCCACAGTATATAGACAACAGTCTGCACAAGTAAAATTCAAAGATTTAAACCTTAAGAACAGAGGCCATAATCATTAACTGTTGGCACATACAATTTGAAAGTCTTGGTACCCTCTACATTTTGCAAACATTCAGAGGGTAAAAAGAAACTTCATTACTAAAAGTATAAAAACTTAAATATCTTCTAGCAATGTACTGGAAGGTGAAATAAAGGAAGTTTTTCACTTGTCTCAGTTATTTATTTTGGGGTATTCAGTGGGAAAGACACTGAACTAGGCATACTTTCTATTTTCCTTTGAAACTATTTTCATTCCATATAATTTCTTCCAGTTTCCATTTAAGATTCAAAAGATCCCCTTGGTACTGGCTAGGATTTAAAAAATGTAATGTCCCTAGAGACAATTTTTATTCAAGGGGTTGCAAAACTATTGCCTCTCCATGGATTTTCTCAAAGAGTGTTTTTCACACAGTTAATCTACAGTATCTGACCTTAACAGCCCACGCAGTATCAGGAAAAACTTCATCCTTTTCTTGTCAAGTTTCAAGAGCTATTAGAGCTGACAGCAAATATGCAACTATGTTCCCTCTATAACTCTCAGAGATTTCAGGAAACAAATCTGTTCAGTTTGTATTCATACATAAATACAAATCTGATCTCAAACCAACCAGAATGTGAATTAGCAGTGTGACCGGAGTACTGTTACTAAGAAAGGAACACTGGGAAAACAGATTGTGTTCTGGAAAGTGCCTGCTCTTTTACACCTGATTTCTGAAATTCGCCTTTGAAACTTTATTGAATATCATTAAATGCCACACTCCTAGAGGCAACATCTGTAATACAAAAAGTTAGGCATAGAAACAACAAACAAGCAAAAATCAATTGTTCTCTAAAAGACAATGTATATGGCTCATATTTGATTATAGAAAGTTACATCTGTACTTTCTTCTTACTCCCAGCAGAAATTAGTCCCTTTTGCAGGTTGTGAGAATTAACTAAGGGAAAACTGAAGTTGTTTAGAGGAAAAAAAATAAATGCTTTACCTAAAACTTTTATACAGAGTAAAAAAATATAGCTGTATCTTTCATTGAGCTGTGTATTCACTTGGAGTCAATTTGCTTAAGAAAAGGTGGTTTGATGGGTCAAGGTAAAAAAGTTTTTTATTAGATATGGCTAAATTAGCAAAATTGCAATTTTAATACAGCATCTTTATTTGCACTGTACTGTGTACATTAAATTTGTTCCTACACAGCTTTATTACTTTAGAACTAACTGATTCAAGAAGACTTCACTAAGAGTGAAAAATTACTATGGAAGTCTTCAGAAAAGGGAACTTCATAAGAAAGCTGGAATATTTTAGTTGCAATTGACTTCATCATCATGTAAAATACTGTCTACATTTTTTCCCCTTAAAATTTTCTGTAAGAAAAAAGTGAGTTTACAACATAAGGTTTTGATTGAAGAATCTCTGATCTCCATTCTTTCCACATTTTTTGGTAGTGCCTAGGATTTTTATCAACTATTATCTCAACAAAGTGAGACAACTGATGCCACTTTGTATTCTCTAAGATTTTTTTGCTTGGCTAACTACTTATGCCCTTTTTTCGCCTTCAGATGTATTTATTTCTTTGGTGTGGTGCTTTTATTACATCATTGGTTCACATGGTTCATACGTATTGGTTCCCCATATTCATCGCTATTTTCCAGAAAAATTCAACCTTCCCAACTTGCTGTAAGAGTTACAGTTATATCCTTCTTCAATAGCCCAGCATCTTCTATTACGATAAAAAAAGTGTTTAAGATACCTAACCAGAGATAAAAGACTAGGGGCAAGAGGACAGTATGTAAGTTTCAGCACAAATTATTCAAGAGTTTAATCTCTAAAGTTTAATTGCATAAGTGAAACTCCATTGCTGTTAATAATTTTTAATTCCAGTATAAAATGCAAGTTTTTATTAAAAATTATGTTTTTCATAAAATGTCCCATTTTTCCCTTTTCCCTTCCTTTTTTTTTTTGGTCTGAAGCAGAATAAGGGTGAAATCTGAAACATTACATTGTGTCCATTTCACAACTGTGTGTGCCAGTCAGGTAGTTGTGCAGCTTTTATTTCCCCTTCTTAAAAATATTATTTCAGGGCCACTACCACAGCCACTGATGGGCTCAGCCTTGTCCAGCAGGAGCTCTGTCTTGTCATTATCCCAAGCAAGGCACAGCAAAGAAACGGATGTCTAGGATACCTGCCACGTACGCACTACATCACTACCTCCTCTGGCCTTTTGCATGACTTACCTTTGCTCTTTTACTTGTGCAGGAGGGCACAAGGGCAGTTTTGGGATATATCTGTCTCCCCCAGTCTGTGAGAATCTCATGAACACATAGAAGGTTATCTTGTCTGGAATTTTTTTGTTAGACTATTGAGAATGAGTCTAGTCCACATTCCTTCCAACACAATCGTACGTTTTTGCTTAAGGATGAAGATGTGCCTTGAATGGGACAACAGAGCAGTGTGTATCCCAGACATTCTAGGCACTGGCATGCAAGAATTTTTTTTTTCATGTAGATACCTGAAGAGGATCCATCACTGCCAGGCCGTGGCAGGAACCCATACTGAGGGCCAGAAGTATGTGAAGTGGGAGTGGAGCTGCAAGTCATGCTAAGAGATGCGGGAGTGAGAAGGTGCAACAAGCAGTGGGACAGAAACTGAGCCAGGACATGTTTCAAGGGCTGAGCACTTCAGTGGCCCTGGGCAGCACCTGCGAGTCTACATCCGATATCCACAGATAGAAGCCAGGGATGGGTCAAATAAACACACTTCAGGAGTGCAGGCACAGCCACTGCTGCGATGTAAGTGGCTTACTTCTCTCATCAGTGAACAAGTGATAACAAAGGTGCCTTAAATAACTAAGATAATAATCTCACAGTCACTTTTCCTAACATATAATACTTCTTAAACCTTTTATTGCTCTTGTCTATTTCTTCCTGACCCTTCAATTTGTTATCATCCATTACATAAGGTGACCAAATCAGGCAGTCTATCATCACCTGCATCCTCATCTCAACCAAACAGCAGAGTAATTACCTCCGATGTCTCATATATGACATTGCTATTAATACTTCCCAGAATCTGATTTTCTTTTCTGGCAAGTGTACCTTACCATTGACTCCTATTGGGTCTGACTCATCATTTAGTCATGTTCAATTAACTTTTCCAATCAGAGTGATTTCATGCTACCTAATCAACAGACAGGAGCAGCCCCTTCTAGAAAAAGCCTATTCTAAAAAATAAATAAATAACTAGTCAGTTATTTCACAGTATTTTATTACTGAAGAAAAAAAAAGTTATATTTGTCCACTGAGTGTGGAGAAATGGATTTTATGAAGGATTTTCAATTTGTAAACCACCCAGTCTTAGGAGCCATGGATTACTTTTGAAAGGTCTGCAAAATGTAGGTAAAAAAAGAAAACCTTTTGTCAGCAAGGCTAACACAGGTGCACATCTTCTCAGGCAACATATATTGACCGACCAATTTAAAATGGCTGAAATAATTGTTTTTAGTAAATTGCTGAGTATTCCTACTATGAGTCACATGTTCTAGATAAACACTGTCACACAAATCTTCATGTTTTCCTCTTAAGGCAATCAAATACACATGGAAAAATTTTCAAA
The DNA here is from genome assembly GCA_013396655.1 of Campylorhamphus procurvoides. Lineage (NCBI taxonomy): Eukaryota > Metazoa > Chordata > Aves > Passeriformes > Dendrocolaptidae > Campylorhamphus > Campylorhamphus procurvoides. Next base: position 1,291,334 of record WBMV01009291.1, on the reverse strand, counting down.
GGCAATTATTAAGTCTGCTGAGCAGCAGTGAAGAGTGATCTTATATATGTAATATATGTATTTAAAGGAGACTAACAGCATATTTACCAGCTTGCATTAATGGATGCAGAGTTTTATAGATATAGGAGGTACAGGTATAGGTTGGGAAACGAAGCCCAAATTGCTCTTGAGTTACTAACAATGGCAAATGTTCCTTTTATGGTCTCCTTTACTACAGCCACACTTCTCATTTGCAGTAGTATTTATTGAAGATAGATGAAGAAAATCATAGAATTAGAATGGTTTGGTCTGGAAGGGACCTTCATCTAGTTCCATCCACCTTGCCATGGGACAGGGACACCTTCTACTAGACCAGGTTACTTAAAGCCCCATTCAACCTTGGCCTTGAACACTTCCAGGTATAGAGCATCCACAGCTTCTCTGGGCAACTTGTTCCAGTGCCTCACTACCATCTGAGTAAAGAATTTCTTCCCAATATCTAATCTGAATCTCTCTTCTTTCAGTTTAAAGTTGTTCCCCCTTGTCCTATCACTATCTACGTGTGCAAAAATTTGTTCTTCCAAGTACTGGAAGGTGCTGTAAGGTCTCCCCAGAGCCTTCTCCTCTCCAGGCTGAACAACTCCAGCACTCTCAGGCAGCCTTTATGGGAGAGTGGGTCCATCTCTCTGATTATCTTTATGTAGATGATGAAGGAGAAGATTGTCTACACAAATGAGTAAATAACAACCTTAGAATTGTGAAGGCTAAAATGCAGAAAAGTGAGAGAAGAATCAATACTTAATTAACACCTCTGCAATACATATAGTGTAAGAGAAGCTTCTAACATGTATTAACTACCAATATAACTTTAACAATTGGGTTAGCATAAACCCTCCAGCTAAGGAAACTTGGGTAAATAAAAAGTGAATTGTGTGAAAATGAGGATAAAAAGAAAATTAAAGTAGGGACAAATCTCATGTTTCCAGCTCTAGAAAGTAAACCAGATTAGTTAATTTTGAGAGAGACTGAGGAGAGTATAAGATGAAAAAATTTGCAGGAAAAGTCTAGGTTTTCTTCTGTGTAAATTACATCTTCAAATTCTGGGTGTTCTACTGTGCATATTAATTTACAAAGTGGAACTGAAAGTGCAGCAAGAAATACATATTCAATGTTTCGTCTGTAAAGATTTGCTGCAGGTAGGTTCTGTTTTATTGGCTTGTGCTGTTTTCTGGGATGGTTGTGCTAGGCTTTGTCTTTTAAGTACTAGAAATTGCTAGGTGTGAGGTTTTTAATTCCAAGTATTGTTATTATTTCCTTATTTGAAAAATCTAGCTACATAACCTCAGTGACATGTGGCAAATTGAAAGGAAACCAGGCAGTATTACACAATATACTACCACAGCTAATTGATCTACACAATATGCTCCCACATTAAATTAATGGAAACAGTGCTAATTATTTCATTGGTCAGTGGCAAAGTCACACAAAAACTGCTAGCAAAACGAGAAAATGTAAATGGTTATTATTTTTCACTACTACATGTGAGGGTTTGGGATGCTGTCACGTATGAAGATTTGGTGACAAAGTGTTCTAAAGCTACCTGCACTTCCCAAAACCTAAAGCAAACAACTTTTTTTTGCTTTATGAAAGGTATGGTTTGTACCTAATATTGGCACCATATTTTCAATTTCAAGAGCAGAAAGTAAAATTTTAGTTCAGGTTTGGCTTTGAATTAATGATTAATGTAGACACACTACAAGGTGTTACTGGGGTTGTTAGTTTGTCGTCCTTTTGCAAGCTCAGTTTTTCTCTCAGCTCTCAAAAATGCACGTTTTTTTACTCACTCTAAACAGAAGCAATGCTTCAAACATTTCTGTTTTTTCTCACACAAAAAGGGTAAGAGGAGGACAGATGAACCAGGCATATACCAAGTAAGGCAGTTTTAAGATATAACTGGGGGGGGAGGGGAGAGGGGAAAGCTTTTTGAAATTAGAACCTCATTTTGAAATTTTTGCTACCAGAAGGGTTGTAGTCTGCTGGTCTTGACATGTTCTGGTGCAGTTCTGTAATCTTACAGGTTCAAGTTCAGTGCTAGGTAACATGATAACATTTATCTTCCAGAGTTCCAATTCCTTTAAGGCAATAAACATTACTTTTTTGTTTAAAATAGTCATGTTGTCCCATTTGCACACTGTGGGGTTTTTTAACCAAGACTTTTGGGATGCCCTCTTGGACTGCTGTTCTTTCTGAAATCTCTTATTTGTTGCTAACTGATAATGACTTTTATGTCTTCTGGCTGACTTTGGTCTGGGTCATGTTTTGACCTCTGTTATTCTATTCTTTAAAAGTTGTTTTCCTTGTAATCCAAAATCCTTGTGCTACTGTTTCTTCTACAGTATGTGATTGCATATTGCATTCACATAGTTCCCAGTCCTTGCTTATATGTTGTTCTTGTCTCAATGAAAAAACAAATACTTTGGAATGTTGTCTCCTTTAATTGGAATGCACTCTCTGATTATACCATCTCCTTCCTACTGTGAGTCTGTATCTAAGGAAAAGTACATAGAAAAATGTCAAGTCTACCAACATGAGAAACTTCAGCTTTGAATCATCTAGCAATCAGTTCAAATATTCAGATAATTCACCCCCAAACATCCTCAGCTGTTGCTTCTGCCTTTTGCTGCACTTTTTAATGATGGTTACTCAGAAATTGCATCTGGGAGCATTCAGAAGAGCAAGAAAAATATTTTTGTGCCTTTAGAAGCACTTTTGGCAAAATATAAAGCAAAAGGAACACACACCTTAGATTAGAATTTGTAACCAAGAAGATAATTTAGAGTAATTCATTATATTAATTCACCTCCTGCAGCATTTTCTAAAGCACAGGCTGACTGTGACATCCTTCAGCAGTACACATTTTGCAAATATAATCCATATAATTACACAGATACATGTCAGCAGCATTGCTTATTTCAGAACAGATCAGACTGCTCACATAAAACCACTTTTGTTCTACAAAAGTATGAGTGCTACAGGACTTCCAGCACAAATTCTTACAGTAAAAAAAAAAAATAAAATAAAAAATTAAAAACATATGAGTATTCTCAGGTTTATTTTCATCTTTCTAGCCCAATCTTCCACAAACATTTTGTGCCTGATATAGTTTGTCACACCACAATTTCTGAATTTGAGACTGTGTCCTTACAGTGAAGCTTATGTCACATTTTGAACCGGATACTTTTTACAGTAATCTCCAGTCCCTAGTATTCACCACTGATGATGACAATGATGTTTAGAACAGTTTTCCTGCATGCTGATGAACTCACTGATGCAAAGCAAAAAGAACCCATTTAGTATATGTGTTTTCGTGCTTTGCATGCATTGCCAACATACTGATAATATACATTAAAGAAGGCCACTTCAGCAGATGAACCCAGAAGACATAAAAAAGTATTAATTAGTAGCATCCCATTATCCCAAACTTTTGAAAGATAAGCTTTTTAGTGACTTGCTTTAAACTGTACTCATTACAAATTATTAGTATTATTTTAATTACACAAACGGCCTTTGCTTAAAAAATTCCCTCTGTTTTTTAATAGCAAAGCTACAGGAAGATGCCAGTGTTGATTGATTGAAAGTGTTTATAGTAGAGTCCAGTAGGATCTGTTATTGCCCTAGTCACAGAACACAGTAGGTAATCACTCGAGCAGTAAATACAACTCCAAAACCCTGCTGAGGAAATGAGCCTTTACCTGGAATAGCTCAGATTGTCCATTCTCAGTAGTGCCCTATTAGTTTTTATCATCTCTTTAGTTGTCTCACCAGCAAAGTTTTTAGTCTGTTGAAAAGTACCATCACACACAGATATATATATAAAACTTCATTTTACTTTAAATCTTTTATACAAGATGGTGCCACAGCAGCTAGAAGTTTTAGCCCAGGTCTAAAGAATTCTGATCATAATTGAAGAATTCTATAGACCCATTTAGAGTACACTCACTTAAGATATTGACTGAATTTATGTTCTTTGGTATTACATTATGTTATTCCAGTGGTGCTACCAGCATCACTGATCAGCTCAGCCTTGGCCAGTGGTGGGTCCATCTTGGAGTCAGCTGGAATTGGCTTTGTCTGACACAGGGGAAGCTTCTGGCAGCTTCTCACAGAAGCCACTCCTGTAGTCCCCTGCAACCAAAACCTTGCCATGCAAACTCAATACACAACTATCTGAACACCTTCAAATACAAATACATGTCCTCATGTTGAACTCACTAGAATATGACACATATTTAGAAGCTTAAAACAAATAATTCAGAGTCCATAGAAAAAAATGTTTATTTTTTTAAGCAAAGCATATTTTCAGGCATTAGAAGACGTTCTCAATGTCAAATTGTCATATCCTGGCCTAAAGCAAGAACTTAAGCAGACATATAAGTTCGGGGGAAATAATAATTTGTTAACAATTCTGTTATCAAAATGCTTCCTTAGGTTTCCCCGTGAACATGAAGACAAATCTCCTCTGTGTATATTTCAGGAAGACATTCTCCACCCAAGTTCCCATACCTTTGCGAGGGATTGATTCTATGTGCCCTGATTTACAGGACAAGGACTAGTGCTGCCAGTAGGCTTGATCATATGAAGGGTATCTCATTTCACTGCTTTATTGTGGAGACAATTTAAGAAAAACGTGAAACTAGTGGGCTAGAGCAACAGCCAGTGAAGGAAAGACAAGTCTGTTTGTCCTCTCAGTAGTGAGTACGGGCTGCAGGCTGCACATGCTGGGCACCCTAAACTAGAAAGCAATCTGATTATTTCACTGCTGAAGGCAAAAGAGGGAGTCAGTTCACTTCGTGCCTGAAGGACTTCATAGATCCAGCCCCTTAGTCCAAAAAATTATATCTCTGCCAGTGTCACTAAGTGAGAAAGGATGCTAACAGCAAAAGGTTTGAAAGAAAGATTTCTGATGGTGATAGCTTCCTCTGCAAATACTTGAGTGGCCATAGGTCCCTTGAATGGCCATAGGGCCTGCAAAACCCTAACTACATATCACCTTCAGTGAGCTGTAAAACTAACATCACTAGTCACTTTATAGAGTTTTAAGACCCCTTCCTAATGCTCCATGGTGTTTGGGTACCTATTGTCCCCTAAATCCAGCCAATTCTGCTGGGTTCTGCAGGGTAGCTTTGACAGGGAGAATCAGGAGAGCAGGTTCAGCTGGAGTTCCCTCTAACTTGGGACACCTGCCAACCTGTTTCCAGCCCCTGGCAGACCAGCAGCACAGTTCAGCCATACTGGTGGCCTCCTGCCCTCACATGGTCTAGTGCAGGCCATGGTCTCCCATGGGTGGGTCACTTCTATAGCTGCATGAGAAGACAAATATGCACAGTTCGAGGAAGTGCCAGTCATTCTCAGCAAAAAACATAAGCGCATGATAAAGATCATCCTACTAGGGCCAACTTTATCAGCCTTAGTGAGCTGAGTTCTGCTCTATGCCCACACTGTCACCAACTGCTTTCAGACCAGGAGACTTTTCCATCTGGTGTCTTAGGAGGCATCTGTTGCCTTCCCTCCCAGTCTCTGGACCAGGAGAGTCCTGAAGGGATGAATCATGGCTAACTCTGGTGTAACACATTTCTGGCCTCAGGCCTTCCCTAAGGAATTTCTTCTGGCTCTGGTCTGTGATGCAGAGACCCCAGTTAGGTTCATCCAGGCCATGCCTAAGCCTTTGTAGGGCTTCTGCTGTTTCTACTTCTACTGCTCTCAGGCTTGTCCAGGCCTCATACAAGGTTGTGACTACACCTTTTCTCTTCCTTTCTTCTCTCTGCTGTCCTTGTGGGGTTCAGAAATACTGATTCATGTCTCTTTGGACATGTTCAAGATCATTCCCGCAGTCTTTAGTTTCTAAATAACTTGAGCGCTAAATAACTCTTTCACAATTTCCTCATTTTTAATCTGTTCTTTCAATATGTTTCTTTTTTTACTGATTCCTTTTTAGAACCATTTTGATTCATCATTCTATGCCAGGTACTAGGTCTGCTCCTCAGCTCCCAAAATCAAAGACAACCTTTTGTTTCAAGCTACTGTCTCTGTGAGAAAATCAGCAATGATAATGTCTAGTTTAGAGAAAAGACACCTGTAAGAGTTCTGTAGAGGACAAAGCTTGCCATTAGAAACCTTTGTAGCTTTTGTCAATCAGAGATCTATACAGTGCTGCAGACAGCGGTTTCCTCTACCTGGTTGTGTTTCATGCCCACTGACACATTCTCCATACATTGGTCTGTTCTCTGTGTATTTATTTAAATTTTGGAGTGGCCACTGTTCTTTGACAATAACTTCTGTAATTTAGCAATATGTTCTATAAAAAAAGCTTTTGGTTTTGTCCTCATAATGTCACTCTTGTTACTGAGGTCCTCTGCTGTGATGAATAAATATTACCCATTCACCTTTTCCATAACATAAAAGATTTTATAGACATCAGAGCTGAACTGGACTCAGTGTTCTCCTATAGAAACAGTTCCATGTGTTTTTATTGTATTGGTCCAAATCCAACACATTTTGTTTTATCACTTATGGGTCTTAGGACCCATGAAATTAGGATAAATGTAGCACGTGCAATGCAGGATCGGAAAGAACCTATTTCCAATGGGGACCAGACATTTCATGAATCTTCACTTGCCCAGACAGGGTCTCCTTGTTCACTCCTTTTTGCATTTCTGCAGTGCCTATCTACTGTCATTAATTTGGTGTTTAATTTTAGTTCTTTGTTTTGGTTTTTTTTTTCAGTTACAGCTTTCCTTTAATTTTCTAATCCCCTTTTTACATTTTCTGAGTAAAACATACAAGGTAAAACTTAAAAATGTCCATTCTGGTCAGTGGCTTAGGGAAGGAGTTATGCATAAATGACCTGGCAACTCTAGTAATTATTATGAGACCATCTGCTGGTAAACATATATATAAAGTCAGCCTAGATAATTGGCCAGTTGTAAAGAGATACTGATAACGTTTCCAAGTATTAAACAGGCTGACACTAAACAAATAACTAAAGCACTAGTGGACACATAGCTCCTAGTTAAGAGATGTGATTCCTCATCATCTTGTGTCTCATTAAATAATTTGCAAGCTGATTACCCATTGAAAGTTCAGTAAATTTTATTATATTTACTCTCAGATTTTACTTTTCCTGTATAGAATTGGTTTTGCCTACAGTGATTATTTATGATAGCAATAATGTTATTGCCCAGGTCTGAGGGAACTGTTTGAGTTCTTTAGGCAAGAGGCCCAGAGTTTTTAATTTCCATTTAAAAGTTAGTATCATGTTCCAGAAAACATACAGAGGAGAGCATTTCATAAATCAATACTTGCATATATGACAGAATAAGCTGAGTGAAAATTTTTAAAAGGCATCATTTGGTCTATGAACTCTTTCAAAACAGAAAACTTTTTTTTATTTCAGAAGTGAAGACTACATATTTCAGTAAAAGAGCAAAATGCTTGAGTTTTCATACCAAATTTCCATTAGCATTTGATGTCCTATGAAAGAGCTTAATGGCCTCTTGAATACCGTAGTAATTTGAGTCCATTAGTGTAATAGGCAGGGATTAAAAGTAGAAACATAGAGATCATTAACTGTGAAAGTTAAATACATCTGTTCATATTCAGTCATTTAAATGACAAATATTTAATCATTAAGAAATGTAGATCTTAGTATAGGAAGATTCAGTATAAAATCAGCTCAATGTAATGTCCTGCCAAACTTACATATTGCTCAGAGGAGGAATTTTATAGCAACTTCCATCTTGTAAAGCAAAAGTCCTAGTACAGTTTCCCCTAGCAGGTACCACAAAGAAGCCACACAGGTCTGCCGTGCTTCCATCATTGCTTCTGAAATAAAACACCAAATACAAGAGTCCATTAAGCTGGTGCATCTTCTTACTGTGTTTGCAAAGTAGGAAAAACTGATGTCTCATGTACAGTCCCTGAAGTCACAAGCTGTTTGCGTACCACATAAGACACTGATGTGATGCTGGGGAGTCTGTTCCACTGACGTAAATTTTGGGACCAACAACTCCTCAACTGATCCTTTCAGTTTGGTAGAAACAGTACACCCCAGCTGCTGTGAAACTCCAGACCCTTCACAGGAATGGAGCACCAAAAAAACCACTCTTAATTTTGCTATTCCTTGAGAATAATGTACTCCATCCTCATCCTTTCAACTTGGGGCTATAGGTAAATGGAGGAGACTGTAGAAAACAATAAATTAAGTTTTTTGTAGAAAAACTGAGGGTTTTTGCTTAATCCCAAAACTGTAATCAAAGCTACAAAAGGGGAAAAATAATAAAATGCCTTATTAGTGCCTCTCTAAATCTTGTCTCTAGTCCTTTCATCAAATTTTTTGTTTCAGCATGCATCATAGCAACTTCTACTGAGAGTCCAAGCAAATTCTTAGCACCACTTCACAGAACCAGCTCTTTTATGATTTACAGTTTCTCAGTCACTAGCCAGTCAGTCCTGTGTCTTATCTGCTCCCTTTTCCCTTCAATTTTCCCTCCAGGGCTACTGACAATGGTTTGTTATCACTCTTCCTCCATCCAAAGTGGATTATGGCTCTTTCTTAAATCCGCGTATTTCCTGACTCTGTTATCTAGTCGAATCTGTATTTAGCAAGATAAAACCTTTGTTAATTAACTAATAATCAACTATTATCTAGGGAAACAATTATTAAATCCTAGAAATGGATATTTCTATTTCTTTTCCCTGTAAACTCTGGAGCTGAACTCCATCCATCTCCCACTTCTTGGGAGTTTTAGTGATTTTTACCACATCTTTTGTGGTAAATAGAAAAGGTCAACAGGTTGAAAGGGATGCATTAATTAGGAATACAAGCTGTAAAAGCTGTTTAAAAGCTGTTAAATTCTCATTTTAAGTAAATAGTTTGAAAAGTCGTTAATGTAATTTTAGTCCATGGCAACATTAGCAAGACACCAACCTTGATGCTTAAAATTAGTTTCTGGAAATCTGGAACTCTCCTGTATTACATCTCCTTCCCTTTCCTTTCCAGCAATTTTGAGAGACTCTATTACAGAATGGAAAAGTCATATTCATTAAAATTATTCTGAACACTAGATTTATTTATTCTAATTTAAATTCTGAAGAGCTTCTCCTATAGCACCAAGGGCTTTGCAAACATTAAAAAATGCAATAGAATAAAATTTGTTTATTGTACTTAGCTTAAAGCAGTCTCTCCTCAATTCCTACCTTCTGACCAGCTGTACCTCTCAGGCCTGAGGGTATGAAACACAGCTCATCACTTAGCTGGGCAACAGAGTTCAAAACTAGAGACCTGTCATTGTCCTCTTGGGTGAACTGTCATTCACAGCACAGAAATTCATCTGTCCACAGCGGAGAGTTATCCTCACTTTTAAAGTGGTGCCTTTCTCTTTATTAAGTAGGTATCAGAGTAAGTGCCCATGTCTCTCTACTGGATGTATAAGGAGTTCACAGTCACTCACTGAGGTGTAGGCATCTGTACATTTGATCTCTGAATCTTCATTTCCAGGTAAGTGGTGACAGTTGTCCTGACTTCCCTTTCTTGGGCAGCATCCCTTTGGAAAGGGGCCTGACATTGGTTTGCCTGTTGACTAAAGATGTTAAAAATACCATCCATGCTAAAAAAGCCTAGTCCTTCTATTAGCTAATGGAATGAGTGATGAGGATTAGGAAATGCTATTTGAAGGGTTGATGTACCTCCATTTTAAAACACATTGTGACTATAGTCACCCAAGAAGTTTGTTAGATAAACAATGAGAATTTCAACCTTTACAAAGCTCACTATGACTTTGGGAGAACACCATTCCCTCATGTGTTTTTCTCACCACTCTTCTGTCTATCTCTGGAAACGCTTGCTCCCAGATGCATTTTTCTACATGGAAACTCTTGTTCCTAGAAACAAAAAGCATCTAAAATCTTATTAGATTATGTTTACATGAATTTTCCAGTCCAGTAATGCATATCCAAGTACCTTGGATAATTCAGATAAGTGTCCATACTAAAATCTAAATTAAAACAAACCTAAATTTGCTTTGGAGGGTTATCTATCACTAGACAGATACACAGACAAAGGAAATAACATTGGAAGCCATAATAAATACAAATATCCACTGTTCTTTTTATTATATTTCTGCTCTTTTTAGCGTCAGACAACTCTGCAGTAATCTGATGTACCACATCTGTATTCTTGTCGTTAAAGAAATAATGACAGAAAAAGGCAAACAGCTGAAAACACAAAAGGCGAACCTGCTTTGGGAACAGGTTTACCTATTTCTTCTTTTTTCCCTTTAAAATGTAAATCCACCATGCTCTCTCCCAACACTGAAGGAGGCATTTTTCATGATTTATGATTTTAAAAGACCTGTCCCTTTATATAAAAAATATACAGTGATAAGGAGGATAGGACTCAAAAGCATCTTGTGTTGTAATCCCATTTATCATAAAAGCATAGAATTTTAGAAAGGTTAGGGTCAGAAGGGATCTTAAAGGTCATCTAGCTCAAATCCCCCTGCCATGGGCAGGGACACCTTCCACTAGAGCAGCTTGCTCAAAGCCCCATCCAGCCTGCCTTGAACACTTCCAGGGATGGGACATTCACAGCTTCTCAGGGAAACCTGTCTCTGTGCCTCACCACCCTCAGAGTGAAGAATTTCTTCCTAACATCTAATCTAAACCTGCTTTCTTTCAGTTTAAAGCCACTCCCCCTTGTCCTATCACTCCATGCCCTTGCAAAACATATCTCTCCAGCCTTTATATAGATTCCCTTCAAGTACTGGAAGGCTGCTCTAAGGCTATCCTGAAGCCTTCTCTCCAGACTGAACAGCCCCAGCTCTCTCAGCCCATCTTCAGAGAGGTTCTCCAGCCCTCTGATCATCTTCATGGCCCTCCTCTGGACTCGATCCAACAGATTCATGTCCTTTTTTTGTTGGGGGACCCTGAACTGAATAGCACCCAAATGTCTCTCTAAATGGCCTCTCTCAAGTTAGTCAAATGCCAGCTTGAAAGCAACTATATAGGTGCTTCTACTGCTCTGTTTGAAAATAATTCAAGAATTTCACTCCACTGCTGGTTAGAGGGCACACTATCATTTCCACTTGAAGCATACTTATGACCAGTTCGTTTTTATGCCAGTCCTGCTCTTTAAATTTAGGGAACTCTTCTAGATATACTTCCCAATTTGCCATGCTGCTTAGTCCATGCTCTTTCTCTCTCCTTGCATCCTGAAGTTTGCCACTCCACTCTTTGTCAAAGTGTACATTTTTGTACTTGTTCGAATGTGAATTCAGCCTTAAGAGAGCGAGCTGAGAAGAATTCACCCGATAAGTCCAGATGTTGTCTTACCAACAGCATTGAGTCTTCCACAGATTACTTTTTATCTCCAGATGATGGTTTGCAAATAGTATACCAGATTTTTATCTTCCCCAGTTGCTTACAAACAATGACCTAAGTGTCAATTTTCTTGTTATTAATCCTCAGATGCCTGTCCTGGAACTCCATTTTTCTTGGATCCACTTTCTGGCATTCTTGAAATAACAGGAAGTTGTCTATACCTTGAGTCATTTAATGTCTCACTCTTCCTTTTGTGTTTATGATACTGCAAATTTTATGCACGCACTTTTTGGTTTAAAGTCAAGATCATTAATGAAAATATTCAAAAGATTTGTCCAAACATTAACCATTCAGAGAGTGCAACAGTGACTTCCCTTCATTCTGGAATCTAGTTTACCGTTATCATCTGCTGTGACATTTCTCCTCATAATTCCTTCCTTCTCCAAATTTATATTTTCCCAGAAAGTGGTGTACTGAATATTTTATTATAGCCTAGATAATAAAATACGAAACAACAACAATAACAAAAAGTTTCCCAGTGCTTCAACTCAAGAAAAGTGATTTCTTTTTCAAAGGAAGCTTTTGGTTTTGGCCTCATCTGTATTTGGTGGGTAGTGCTCCCTTCTAGAGAGCTCAAATCAGGTGGTGTGTTTCTGGTGGAAGAGTTGTCTTTTGGAACTTTTGGAAAAACCTGTGCATGTGGATAGATGTCCACATACCATAATGATGAAGGGAATGTGAGTGTTTTTCCTACTGAATTCAAGCAAAATACATTCAGTGTTGACTGTTTAGCTGTACTGTCCATTGAGCAGTATGGTGCCTGACATTTTAAAAGGTGTTTTCTTTCTTGCTTCATTTGGCACAAGAAAATCAAGGTTAATCATGGAAAATAAAAATGCCAGTAGTATGTATGAAGACTTAAGCAATCAAATTGGGAAGCTGTGGCATGTGTAATAGTTCTGCTGGAAAAAAATAAAAAAAGCAAACCAAAACAAAAAAAACCTTAAAACAAAACAAATAAAACCACAAAAAACAACCAACCAGATAAAAACCATGAAAACAAAACAAAACAAAGCAAAAAAAACCAGGAAAAAAAAACAAATGCAAAAACATATTTGGGTTAGAATTTTAGTCCTTTTAAGTCATGTTATTGTTCATCCCCTAACAGACAGTGATTTTTTATCTAAGGAGACATCCTTCAGATAACAGCATTTTCTTTTACTGTAGAAATGGCATCTTCCCAGACCATTTTTTCCAGCTTTGGCCTTCACTTCTCTAACTCAAGGATAGAAAGTGTCTCCTTGGAAATCATGGTTCTTTATTCATTTATCATCATGCAAATAATTTCAGAATAACACAAAATGGATAATTTAAATGCAGTCTGCTTAAATAGGACATTGTGTTTCTCTCCAAATGAACATTACACTGCAATAACATGAGCAATAAAACTGTAATTTCTAACTAATTCCTAAATGTCAACTATCCTTTCGAAAACTAATGAGAAATTTAATTGTTCAAGGCCAAGTTAGACAAAACTTAAGGAAAAAACGTCTCTATGAGCTGTAAGATCCGAATTTAATTAAAACCAGTTATTTATTATACTAAAATCCATTAAAATTATTAGACAGATGGCAAAACATCTGAGTTTTACTTGGAATTTTGAAAGAAACTATTTCAGCTACTTCTGACACTATTCAAAGGATCCAAACTCAAGAAAGGAACTTAACTTCTTTTTTACAACACTCATTTTAGATACCTTGCTTGTTTACCTTTTGACTCAGCCTTCTGTCTTCCTCCCACCCCTAGATTTCACCCCAGGACTCTAATGCTCAAGGACAGAGGTCTCCATGGTTTTACAATGCCACCATGAACAAGCTAATTCATGATATCACATGGTAATGTACACCTGGAGCTGGAATATATTAGTGTCACTGGGACTTCTGTGATATTTTCTTGAAGTCAAGTCAGTTAGTTGACTAAAGGACTAGCAAATACTCTAAAGTGAGATATGCAAATCGCAACTGAAACTCAGACATACTTGGCATGTGATTTTTGCCCTTTATATCAGTCCAACTATAACTAATTCTTATTCGAATAAGTGTGCAAGTTTTATTCTAATATCTCATATCTGTGCTAAAGTCCTCCAGCTTCTAATGAATATGCTCAGCTACTTGAGATTCTGTGGTAATAATAGAGAGTGCACTTTTTCCACTCAAGTACCTTTTTCCCTGCAACAAGATGTGAAAAAATCCTCTTGACCTATGCAAAGAAAATTGGGCCACTAAATGTTAAATGGAAGAATATGGAAAGTTCACAAGGAAATAGGCATTCTTCAGTTGTTGGGAATTATTACTTTGAAACTTCTATGAAGTTTATAATGTATGAGATGGTTAAAAATAAGATAAATGATTGGCATATGAATTTCTTGCTTTTTCCTATTTCAGTTTTTTCCATAAGCCCATGCAAATTTATTATGGCACTGTTTTTTTGTGCAAGGCATAATAAGAACACAGACATTATATAAATAGTTTCAGTGAAGAAATGAAGTGGAAAATCTAATTTTACTATAGAAAGGATAAGTGGTATTACTTACCATTCCATGGGGCTTAAAACTACTGAGCTTTAGAAATGCCTGACAACTTTCCTAAGCTTTTAGGTACAATAAGGAGCAAGGAATTTTACCCAGTCCCTTCCTGAATAGAGCATTCCACCTCTAAGAAAGAGAAAGCAGAAGGGGAAAGCTGGGTCCAACTCCTGATCTCTATGACACGTGAAGACAAAGAAAACAATAGACTCCAGCAGAACTTCTCTAGACTTTCACCTTAGAGAATAGAATAGAATAGAATAGAATAGAATAGAATAGAATAGAATAGAATAGAATAGAACCTACAGTGACCATCTGGTCCAACTTCTGACCACTCCAGGGCTGAATAAATGTTAAAGCATGTTGTTAAGTGCATCATCCAAATGCTTCTGAAACACTGACAGATCTGGGGCATCCACCACCTCTCTAGGAAGCCTGTTCCAGTCTTGACCACCCTCTTCATGAGGAAATGCTTCCTAATATCCAATCTGAACATCCCTTGGTGCAGCTTTGAACCATTCCCACACATGTTGTCCTTGGATACCAGGGAGAAGAGCTCCGTACCTCCCTCTCCACTTACCCTCCTCAGGAAGCTGTAATTGAGAACAAACACCTGATTCCAGTACTATTTTAGTTTTGTCCTAAATGGTGAATTTTTCATAAACTTTTTGTACAAACATGTTAATTTAAAATACGGACTCTTTTTCAGTTTAGGAATTTGAGACCTCTTTTCTTTTTTTCCTTTAGAATGTCAACACTCATAGGAATTATCAATAAATGATGAAGAATTTGAAAACATTTAGAGTGATTCAAGGTCTGGTAGGGCCCTTGTAAGTAATAAGGAGTGATTTTCATTGACAAGAATGAATTTTGGACTAGGTTTAAGTGTAAGGAATTTATTACTGACAGTGCAATCATTGAAAAACACTGGTGTCAATGAGTAGCTGGTATGACACGATACAACTGTTCTACTGCCATCTAAACTTCAGAAAACTTGAAGAACTTCAGGTAGGATGCAAAGCTGACTTGAGGTGCTGGCAGAATCACCAGCACTAGTTACAACACTAGTGCCTCATGGCCACACCTGACTTTAGTTCAAATAGGTTTCTGTCACCACAGTTGGAGATTTCTGTTCTGTGATTCTGAAACCTCAATACTCAACACCTGCTGCACTGACAATGCAAGTGATATGAAAGCAAACTTTGCCTAATTTTCCATTTTTAAAAGGATAGCAAACTGACCTTGAGACAAATTATATCTATCTCCAACCTCACCAGTTCACAATAAAAATAATATCAGCAATTACTTAGGGGAACATAATCTCATGGGAAGTTATCTGAGAGCACTCCAATGTGCAATTGAAAGTATTTATGCATAGGAAAAGTTGGAACAGGTTTTTTTTTTAAAAAAAAAAAAAAGCTGAATTATTAGAAAAAAGAGAAGACCCTGGCAAAAAGAATACCGAAGGTAGCATAACAGAGACTGCAGAACAGCCTGATTTTAAGGGACTGCTTCTGTCTCAGTTTCACTACTCTAGCCATTTCCATAAATATTATGAAATACTTTTACAGAAACTATAGAAATGCTTCAAATATGCTGCAGTTTTTCAGTACCCTATGGAATGAAGTTAGTGATAACAAACACCAGAACAATAACATGGCCAATTGTTCCTTTATACAACGTTGTTGTAGTAACATTGACAATTGGATTTCTATGCAATATTGGAAGGGAAATACGTATATCAAAATGTAATCTGAAAGATGTCTTCATGTAGAAGGCAGTTCCATCAGTTTAAACATACCCTAGGATTGCAGTTACTATGATTCAATAATTTAGCTTTTACTAATTTTACCTATTATATTGATATTTTCTTAGCGTTTCTTGATTAGTATTAAAGACACTCAGTGGAAAATTTGTTCCACACAGGTAAAAATATTTTCATATAGCAGAGTGATTATTTTTCTTATGTTTCTACTTCTAAGGCCCAATTATTTTGTATATTATTTTTCATGTGCACATAATTTTAAACCCAAGTGCTTATAATTATTCCATAAACCAGTCTTACAGTTATGTTACTCATAAAAATCAGACATAACCAAAGCTAAGGAAAAATGGAGGGAGGAAGTAAGGGAGCATGAGAGGGAAAAGAAGATGGAAGGAAATTATAGTGCAAACCCTTTCTGCCATTTTCACCTGCAGTGAAGGATTGCTAACATAATTGAAAGCCCTATCTGAAATCACTTCTGTCTTGAATTAGACAAATAAAATCAATCCGTCAATTGAGAATTAGGGAAAATAAAGAATAAAATATCACTTGAAGAGATTTTTGAAGAATATGTACAAATATGTACAGGTAATTTCCTATGATACATCTTTTCACTGATAACTTCTCAAAAAGCACTTAAATTTTCTAATTATTTTTAATCTCTATTCTTTCTCACACAAGCATAACCATTTGTTGTCACAGGACTGATTTTTCAGTAACAGAACTAAGGACCAACATGGCCAGTTGCTGTTAGGAAGAAAAAGTGCCTATTTTGAATTTAAAATTAAAAAATTAAATGAACTTGCAAAGTAGTTAGCATATAATAAAAATGAATGTCAGAAAGACCTGCTCCACTAACCTTGCAGAGTCTCTCTAATTACACTGAAATTTTAATATGCTGCATTCACAGGACAGGAAGGGAATTTGGGTATTAGTTCTCCTGACCTACATTTGCACTTGGTTTACTTAGCAGAAAGGAGTCAAGAAGGTGGGACTCATAATAAGGAAGCATTGTCAGGATATAAACTACTGAACAAAACACGAGATGTTCAGCTTCTGAAAAGGGATTGAGAACTTTTCTGAATTATCCAAGGAATTAGGAATTAATCATAGAAATGATACCAGCACTTGTAACCCACCCTAGAGATTTTAGACAGTCTGGTGGCTGAAAATAGGATTTAGCAACACAAAAATTATGAAGGGGAAAGTTCATGTTTTTACCGTATTTTCTTGTTCCTATGTCCCAGTGACTTCATCAGTGTTATTCCCTTCTGTGCCTATTATAAACGTCAGGAAAAGCAGAATGTAAAAAACAATTTTTTAAAAAGTTATTTCTTTTGACTTTGATCTTAAAGACCACAGCTAGTAGTCTTCAAGATTGCTCTTCTTATGAACCTTTTCTTCCCACTATTAATGGACTGTGTCCATGGGCAGTCTGGCTTATTTCAGCTTTGCACAACTAGTCCAACCACAGAAATGGCTTATTATTATCAGAATGAACTACATGATCTAACCCATAGAAAATCCCGGAATTTCTGAAACCTAATGCTATATGCAAAATAAATATAGTTCACTTTTTCTTTATATCACTCTAGCATGGTGGAGAGCAGAAATCTCCTTTTGTTCAAAGAAGTATGACAAAGCAAAAACTCATAATCCTTTATCTATCACCCCAAGATTCTTTACCTCTTAGGAAGAATAAAAATAGAGCTGATGAAACGCAACATAACTTGGAAGTGTAAAAGGGTTTAAAGATGGTTTAACTGGGCTGAATCTCCATGTCAAAACCCCTAAGTAATGACAGTAAGAGGTGAAATGTCTCTAGGGCAAATGTTAGACCTTTAATTGGGAAGCTGCAATCTGTATCTCATTCTCTGAGGAGTTAAGCCCCCCTTCAAAGCAGTAGGAATTGAACATATGCAACGTTTTACAGGATCAGATTTGCTTTGAGTGAAACCTAGCAGGTTTACGTGAATTCTGCAGACGATCCAATAATGCACAAGTCAGTAATGCCCAGAGATAATCAGGTATGCAAAACTTAAAATACTCAGAGCTATCTTAAAATTCTATTCCTTGGGAATGGTGTCTGATATATGTTAAATCCAATCAGTGCCTTTTAGCTTTCTTCCCTGTCACAGAGTTTCAGTTTGCTAATTATAAATGCTCAGCTGCAATTCCTTTACATCACTTTCTTACAGAGTAGAATTCAGCACCCTCTGAGAATTGAAAAAGGTTACACCACCATTTGTCAAGGTCACAGCACGAAAGGTTTTTCATTAATTTTAGATTGGCAAAGAATAAGAAATATAGTAATTGTTGCATTTAAGCCATTCACTGCACCAGTTCTTTCTACTTCACAGCCAGCCAATTAGGGACTTTATTTAAAATGTATGAATTACACAACTGTCATTAAAGCTGTGATTCTGAAGAGTTTATTTGCTGTCTTTGATGGAAGTATTACAGAAGTTGCAATCATTTTTCAGGGCAATGACCTAATCATTCAACATTTGGCTCTGAATAGATTTGATCACAGGTGAAGCCTCCATTAAAATGAGTGCTTTGAAGATCCATTTCTGCAAGGCACTGACTGGCCACTGTGCCAACACTGACCATCTGCCTCCTCAGTTTGACCTGGAAAATTCCCCAGAATGTGTTACTTTTGCTGTAGGAAAAGAACCAAAACCGTAATCAAATGGTCTTAATTTGTGAAAACTCCATCGAGTCATCTCCAAGGCATGTTCCTGGTTAGTGCAGCAAAACTGTGACTCAGTTTCAGCCAAGCCAGAACCAGAGCAGTGAGTAGGTCACCAGACTTTATCAAAGACAGTTTCAACAGTCTCTAGCATCATGTATGCTTTCTTGAATCAATGTCCTTCTCATGACAAACAGCTACACTTCATATGTACTTTCTTTTTGAGCATTATTGAAAATTAGAGGCAGTGTTTTACGCGTCTCCGCTGTTTCAAACCAACACATTTACTGCAAATTGTTAGAGTCTGGGTGGCCTGAGACTACATTTTGCAACATCTTTGTCATGGTTTTGTTTCATCAATAAGTATATGTCTCAGCTGGGACTGCTCCTGTAGGCTGTAAGAATGCAAGAAGTTTATATTTCTGATGATTGATTGACTCTTCATTGGAGACATTGCATCCAGTCCTGATTTTGCCAAGAGAGATTTGGTTTTGCATGTGGTCATACGCTGGTCCAAAAGCTCTCCTTGGAACACAGAAAATCATTCATCATTTTATTTCCTCATTGAAAATATTTCAGTTTATGGCTTTGGGTTTTTTTTGAGAACAAAAAAAAATCCTTGTCCCATTTGTACTGTTACCCATATATTAATCACACCACATGCACTCTTTTGCTCTCATGACACAGTAAATGTTTTTGTACTGATTCCCAGAAGCAGGTGAGTAAATTAAAAGCTTTCTTACCACCTCATCTGTCTCCTCTTCTCCAGTCATTAAAAGCAAAAGAAGGTGAGAAAAGATAGTCTGGGAAACATTAGCTATTTCTCACTCTATTTCAGATTAATTCTCTAACTGCTTAAGATGAATTTTCTTTTTCCAATGTAAGTATGTAGACAATACTGTTACTCAATAATATTGTGTGAGCAGAAGAAATTGTCATAAATGTGTCAGCTGAAATTTTTAAATTGTAATGCACTATAATATCTCTTTATTATTATTCATAATAGGAAAAGGCTCATTTCCAGGACATTTTGGCCTCTTTGGATGAGCGTCTGAAACAGCATACATTCTCTTTCTTCAAGGAGATATGTTTAACCAGATTTTTGATTTTCCAGGTCTGTGTTCATCAGTTCATATCCATACTTCACATTGAGTAAAGGCTCCGATGCCCCAGCATGTACCACTGGCTCCATCACCTTTTGTGTCACTTCTTAGGGAATTAAACTGGGTGGTCAGAGGGGAAAGGGACATGTGCAATATTCAAGTTGGTCCCTGATCAGAATAAACAGGTGACAAGGATTGCAGCAGCTTGCTCGAATCTCTCTCCCATCAACTTCAGCCCAGATGAAACAATCCAGCAGCAGCCAGCAACAGACTGGCATGAACAGAGGGGAAGTCATGCCCAAACAACCTGATAACCTTCTGTCATGAAATGACTCACTTTGTACATGTGAGGAGACAAGTGGACATTGTCTATCAGGACTTCAGACTTTACTGAAAACAAGCCAGTAAAGACTGAAGCCCAGATAACAGATATTGTCTGCTGTAAGATCCTCATAGAGAAGTTGATAAAGTATAGGTTGGTTGAGATAACAGGTGGATTGAAAACTGGCAGAATGAACAGGCCCAGAGGTTGGTAACCTGTGGCATAAAGTCTTGTTGGAGGTCAGTAGCTAGCAGTGTATCCTAGGGGTCAA
The DNA here is from genome assembly GCA_013396655.1 of Campylorhamphus procurvoides. Taxonomy (NCBI): domain Eukaryota; kingdom Metazoa; phylum Chordata; class Aves; order Passeriformes; family Dendrocolaptidae; genus Campylorhamphus; species Campylorhamphus procurvoides. The sequence goes on along the minus strand of WBMV01009291.1, from coordinate 1,271,242 downwards.
TGCTGCGTCCAGTCCTGTTTAATATCATCAAGATGAAAGAGAAGATGACCTTCAAAGGTGTTTTCCAATTTTAACCATTCTGTGAACAGTGTGGGGTTCCAGTGGATTCAGAGTCCAGCAGGAAAGGGAATTCTACAGTGGCTTAAAGCACAGTAAATATTTTCAGACATAAGACAAAATTACCAATATAAAAACTTAAGTAGAAAATTGTGAAACTCTTCATTCACTGTCTTGTGGTCTGTCAAGAACAGCATTTGCTCCTAAGAAGACATGTCAAAGAAGAATTTGAAATCTCTTAGTCTAAAATGGAAAATTCAGAATCACGCAATGAAAAAAATATCCTTCTTTTTTTAATCTCATAATTTTAGGCAGCGATGGAAGGACATACTCAAGGTTTTGAACATTCAAGTTAACAAGACTGATAGAGGATATCTTTTTCTGACAAGCTTCAGTGCACCTAACAAAGTCTTCCTTCATTGTTCCCTGTCTGCACCATAATATAATTAAACTAATAATCATTATTATAATTGTCAGATATTCTGAAAGAAATGATACTTAAAGCATTTCATGGAATGCATAGCATGAAAATTTTGACAATTTTAATAATTCATGCATATCAGACCCCCAATGACTCAAATTTTGCTAAAAGAATGTAAAAGTACAGGGTAGTTCTCCTAGGTGTGACCTTGGTGAAGATTGTCCTAATGCTGTCTACCATCAGTTTCCTGATAACCCTGACTCATAGAGACAGCAGCATTGAGAAAAGAAGCTGAGATACCTCACAGGAGAGAGGCTGTGAGGAGGCAAGAAGAGCCCAGGGTGGCCATGGATGGAAAGCTCACACTGTTGTAAAGGCAGAGTGGTTCCATGCACTCAGTTCTGAAGGTAACAGAAGGGAGTAAGTGTTTTCAAGGAAGGGAGGGCATGTTACACTTTGTCCAAGATTATGCTAGTTGTGCATACTGTTAATCATGGCACTGCCTGCCTATTGCCAGGAGAGACATCTGTTTCTAGAGTAAGAGCAAAAAAATATTTCTCAGAGATTTTGTTCCTTCTCAGCACAGGAACTCTTATTTTTGATGAGTGCTTTTGGCCATGAAATCTCACCTGTGCTACTCAAATTGTAACTTGTTTTGACTCACTTTCAGAAACACTGTAATTTAAAGTGTACACCACTTGCCTTGTTTTGGTTTTCCTAAACATAATTAATCACTTGACTAGGCTACTCTTGCAAAAGAAGTAATGATAAAGTAAAAAAAAATATATATCCATGTAACTTTTCTTCCAGGTTGTGACAGGCATCAGCAAAGTCAAGGTCAGACTGGGGGATTGCAAATAATGCACCAGGGGTAGCCTCTCTGTGTAATGCTGCGTAAATTAAACAAACTAAAATAATGTATCCTTCTTCCAAATTTGAATCAACTGGCTTTACAAATAGTATTTTATGCATGAAAAGCAAATTAGAAAAATAGCTCAAGCTTAATAGTTAATTTTAAATAGAATAGAATAGAATAGAATAGAATAGAATAGAATAGAATAGAATAGAATAGAATAGAATAGAATAATTTCACCTGGAAGATACCTAGAATTTAGGAATCTAGACTGCTTCAGGGCTGACCAAAAATTAAGGTATGTTGTTAAGTGCATCATCTAAATGTCTATTAAATACTTACAGGCTTGGGGCACCCACCACCACTCTAGGACTCTTGTTCCAGTGTTTGACCACCTTCACAGTAAAGAAATGCTTCCTTCTGTCCAGGTTGAACTTACCCTGGTACCCACATATCCCGTCACTTGGTTCCAGGAGAAAAGCTCATTACTTACCCCTCCACTTCCCCACTTCAGGAAGCTGTAGAGAATGAGGTCAGCCTTCACCCTCCTTTTCTCCAAACTAGGAAAGCTCAAAGTCCTGAGCCACTGCACTCAGGACATCCATTCCAGCCATTTCACCAGCTTTGTTGCCCTCCTCTACATGCATCCAAGGGACTTCTTAAACTGCAGGGCCCAGAACTGACCACAGTGGTCAACATGAGACCATGCCAATGCTGAATACAGCAGGACAATCCCCTCTTTTACCTGGCTGGTGATGCTGTTTGATGTACCCTGAGATGGGGTTTGCCCTCCTGGTTGCCAGGGCTCCCTGCTGACTCGCACTGAGCTGCTGCCCACCAGCATCCCCAGATGCCTCTCTGCAGGGCTGCTCTCCAGCCACTCCTCTCACAGTTTATACTTGTGCCTGATGTTACTCTGTCCTAGGTGGAGCATCTGGCCTTTGGACTTCTTGAATTTCATTCCATTAATCACTGCCCAATGCAGAGCTGTAAGAATTGCACAGTCATGCCTTACACTCGCAGGCAAAGTTACCTCAGCCCTCCAGTGCCAAAGACCATCTTGGGACTGCCACTACCAGCCATGTAGCAAGGCCCATTTCTCCTTGCTTTGATCCTATGAGCCTTTTTTTTTTTTTTCTTTTTGGAACATCCTGCTCCGCTAGCTCCTGGGTTGATGTTCCTGTGATTTCAGTGCTTGGCAAGCACATTTATATCACTGAGAACTGGCAGGGCTTGCATAAAGAAGACACTTAAACAGCTTCACCTGCTTTAAAGATACCAGATGACCCTTGATTTTAGTTGCAGGCTGTAGTTTTTCGACCCAAGTGCTGGAGACTGTGATCACCTATGACAGATACGTGTAAGCAAAGGTAGCTGAGGTGTATTTCCTTGTGCTATTGCAATAAGAAACTTTTCTACTCTTCTTTTATGTTTCCTTTAACAGAAATGTCTCATGTAATGAAGCTGAATAAGTTTTACATCCAGCACGAGTCCCTTTCATTTGTCCCCCATTCTCTTACACCTTTATTGTTGGCTGCCCAGCCATCCACAAACAGAGTGGAAATGTTTCACTCTTGCTTTCAGATTAGGAATCTACACTTAACATAAAGATCTGAAAAGCAGTAACAAAAAAGAGCAACCCCATAAGAGATTGAGACTTAAACCATTTCTGAGTAATATCATTTTCTCAAGACACCTAAATTTCACAGAATATTTCTACTGCTGTTCACTTTTCACAGAATATTCTGAGTTGGAAGGGACCCAGAAGGATCACTGAGTCCAGCTCTTAAGTGAATAGCCCATTTTTTGGATTGAATCCACAACCTTGGTGTTATTAGCACCATGCTCCAACCAAGTGAGCTAATCTCAGGGTGATGGGACTGGTTCCCTCTCTTTTGCAGCTAACAGAGACACTGTGGGTCAATACTGTGATCCAAATAATACTGCTTTAGCTGACCAAAGGTATCTCCTTATTACACCTGGAAAAAAAATAAGCAGAAAGAAGCAACTAATTTTCCTTTTAGGTCAAATCAAAGTACCAGGTGGAAGTTTTATTTTCTACCTACTACACTTAGAAATGAAGTTGACAAAGAAAGATTACTAAAATGAGGAATCTCTGCAAGGTGTATTTCTGATCTACGCTACTTTGTTGTGAATGATGAATAACACTAATTGAGTAAATGTCATAATTTAGTTTTTAAAAAAAGAGGCCAGTGTAAATAAAGGCAAGTCCTAATGATACTGATTTACTTCAGACTCAAGTCTCCGTTATTTCAAAACAGTATTAGTAATATATCTTTGAATTTCAAATAAGTCCAGTGAACTGAATAGTATTCTGTTCTCATCTGTGAGAATGCAGATACTGTTTCTGCTTGCTATCAAAACCTGAAGGAAACAAGTATTTGACTTTAAAGGTTCTTGTTATGAAAAATTACATAATGAATTTCTGAGTCTTCCAGGTGGAACACCTTATCTCCTCTACCATTTATTTTAAAGTTTTTGCCTAATATGGATGACTCCGGGTATAGCTAATGAATTCTTATGCTACCAACAAGTATTAAGAGTTACTCCCTTGCATGTTAAAACATTTCTATGGAAGGTTCTCGACTATCGTTAAGAAAGTATTAAGTAGGAAGTAAAATATATAATTTAGCTGGGAGGATTTTAGTTTTGAGAGCTGTCTCCACTGATTTACTCTTTAGCATTGGTTACATTTATTAGAATTAAAAATATTTGTTTAAACATTATACCTATTATATGTTATATATGTGCAACAGCAACAAAAAAACCTTTAATTTCGCAAGATATATTCTGTTCTCATGCTCAGTGCAGCAAAAATATAGCTCTCAATTTGCTTGCACACCCTTGCCTTAGACTGTAGATTAAGGGAGAGACAACAGTATGGATGACAGTATTCCTCTTATCCATGTACATTACTTCTATCTATTGCTAGTTTATTAGTAGTACTGTGAATTTTGAAATAGCCTATTTTTCCTTATGAACTTGTTATGGCATTTCATTCATTCTACTGAAAATTCTACAAAGCACTGAGATATTCAGCTGAGTATTCTGAAATATTCCTAAGGCTGGCTCTTTTATATGACATTTCAAGTTTTTAGGACCCAAACATTTGGCAACCACTTCCCATAGGCTCATTTTGAATGATTTTTCATGTGGGAAGCTTAAAGATGTTAAGTGCTTCCTAGGATCCTGTGGAATCTTAAAAACAACGTTTATAAATTTATGTTGTATGGAAAGATGTTTATGATGTCAACACACTGAAACTCACACTCATAAAAAAGGCCTTTTGCTTTTATTTTACTGTGAGAAAAAAAGAAGAAAATTGTACTTGGAGTGCCTCTTCTTTTTCTTTGTAAGAGAACAAGCAAAGAACTCACATTATTCAGTCTGAGCAGGAAGAGCTTATACTCCTAAAAATGTAGATCATACTTTTCTTACCAATGACAGTGTCATTTTTTCTAATCTATATGTAATTTATGATCATTGCTGCTTGTGTCTGGAAGCGATATGCTATTTAAAAAGGCAATGTGTGATTCCATGACAACTGGCAGGTGCCTTATAAAGCCTTTCTTTGTTGAAAATGAGCAGGTGAGTTATTATACTTTAAAATAGGAGAAAGAGAGCTGTGGTGGATTTTCCTCAGTGTCTGAGTAACCTGCAAATTAAAGTCAAATATTATTTTTATACCTGTCTATAGGATTCACAGAGACCAACTGCAACAGCTGCAATTGAAAGTCAAATAAAATACACTGCCCCACATGCTGCTGTATAAATATAACAAGCTCGATTTTTTAGCCAAACTGCTTTCTTCTTTTAGAAGTTGCTGACTACAGCAGAATCATGAATCTGTGTACTGTCCTTTTCCCTTTGCTAACAAGTCAGGGAAACTTTTTTGAAAAATGCAAGAAAACTAACTTACAGGCACTTTTCCCTCCTTTTCCACTTAGCTATTTCATTTGTTTTAAACTGCATCATTTGATGAACAGTGAACAATCACTTGGTATTGTTAGAAATTTGAATGCCTGTGTTACCTAATTTTCCAATTAGCAGGAAGAACTCAGACAGTGTCTTGTGTTTGTCTGACTCCTGGCACCACTTGTTCAAATTAATGTCCCTGTTGCCTTTACACTCTCTGGAACACAAAAAACAGTGGCAACATCTTAAGTCAATAATTATTTCAGCTTCTGAAGCACAATATCTGTTTCCACTTGAACAGCTGAAAAGATAGCCTGCACCAGGACTGGATTCTACATATGCAGAAAACCTAATTTCTAATGATCTTAAAAAGAATTTATGATCTTTTGCAATCTGGAGTATCAGATCTTAATATAGCATCATATCCCTTGGCTGTAATTTAAAGCTTGATCTAGTGCTCCCTAAAGTCAGTGGAAAGATGCTTCGACTTACTTTGGCTTACAGCAGGAGGTAATGGTCCATCTCTGCCACCCAAAACTAAGTAAAGCATTACAGCAGCTCCTTTTGCCCCCTGTGAAGGTTGGTCAAACTTGAAAAGCAAAAGAGAAATGACAAATTGGCAAGATCATGAAAATGAGTTAAAAATAACAAAACAACTTCTTTTAATCTCTCAGTTAAATTTTGCAGGACAAAAGAAAGTTTATTTTTATCACTGAAATGTTGATGTTTTTTGTAAAGATTTCACCTGTCTGAAGTTGAAAAAAACCATGATTTTAAGTGAGCAGTTCAAAAGTTTCTCAGTAAAAATCAGAAGGATGGAAGAGCTTGATCTGTTCAGTATGTCGATAAGGGCTGTCAGAAATGGGAGCGCTTTCTTAGCTCCTGCTCACGCCTGATAAGGATAGTCTCATCACCTGCTAGCAATAACCTGAGTTTTCACAAGCTGTATTAGCACTGACTCTGTGTTTGTTCACTTTGTGACTCTGCAAGGATGCTTCTGCCTTTGGAAATATGGGTTGACATTGGGAACATTTCTGCAATTGTGTGTTCAAATCTTTCTATTAGTGACTTACCTGCATCCTTCTGAGAAAGATTCAGTCATCTGCTACGAAATAGCTAAAGTCATTACTGGTTGCCAATGTCTCTCTGTGCAGGGAAACACAGATTAATCATGGGCAGAGACCGCTCTTCTTTGCATGAGAATCCAAAGCAGCCAGATAGAGAAAGCCATCAGAGGTCAGCACTTCAGCTTGTCTATCATGAGGCATGTAGGGACATTTTGCCTCCTTGTAACAGTAGAAAACCTTAGCCTTAGCTCTAATTGAGAGGGGAGGGCCTCAGCTTCAGTACTGCTTCCTAAGCACTATGGTTTTTACTTTGTTTTCCAGGGAAAACTTTAGTTGTCCTATTCTAGCTCTGCTTGTCTGCTTTGCCGCACAAATAACTTACCTCCCCAGAGAACACTGGCCAGTGGCACCCAACCTGGTCCAGGTTTTCTGGTCCCTAATGCAATCTGCTTCTTACAAGTGCCAAGTGAAAAAAAGGGCACCTGAGGCAGCCTGTTGAGGGCCTCCACTGATGAAAGTGAAGGTTTAACCTTGATTAGACATCAGAGGATCCACATGGAGCGAGCCATTATTAATATTGTCAAGAAGTGAAAAGCTTCATTCATAGATCTTGCCTGCTTAGACATCAAAGTCAACCAACCTCAAAAGAAATCTGTGGGGAACCAGGCATCCTTAGTTTTTATATTGATCATACTACTTGTTCTGAAAGTTTCATTTGAGCTCTGGCAGTGCCTGACCTTGCAGAGGGAACATGATGTACAAACAGGGCAAAAGCCTGTACTTGCTTCCTTTTTCTTAGAGTTAACACCTGGTATATAATTGATAGCAAATATTATTCTTGGTAAAACATCTTGTTTTCTGCAAATAATTTCCCACCAAAAAAATTACATTTGAGAAAATTATAGTGTTTTATAATAAAAGTCACCAAATCTCAGATTAATCACTTCTGTGTCTCGTTTGCAAAACATTCAGTGTCTGTTGTTTGTAAATCAGAACAAAAGCTTTTCAGTTGGCCATAAGGTATAAATTTGTTCTTTATAGAAAAAAAATACAATATGATCATGGACCAAACCGAAACAAATTTTGGAATTTAAATGAAGCTTCTAGGCAATTTCTAGGCAATATATGTCCAGATATAATTGTAGACTAAACAGAGAGAGCCCCTAGATGATGCCAACTTTCTCTTCAAGACACAGTCTGTCTCAGAAGGCATTTGTTATATAAGGCATTTATTTTGTTTGTGGAATTCCTGTGGCTATAACTGCGAATTCTTGCAAAGGGTGGGAGAACAGAACATGCAATGAAATTATACATTGTGATTCTTAAACTACATCAGATAATAAAAATTATATTATACTTTCATAAAGTTTGAAATATGGCTTTCTATCAACTGTTTTTAGGGAGAGGAAGTATTTTCAGAGACCAACCTGTAGCTGGATGAAGGGCAAAAGGCAGCCCAGGCAATTACCCTGAAAAATGTGCACTTCTTTTTTATCAACTTGTACCCAAAGTTTTGATCCTAAATGCAAACCTGAGAACTATCAATAGCATAGGAAAACTAAATATATATTGAAAATATGTTTTTGTATTCAGGAGACTTTTATACATGTTAAATTTTATGAATGATCCAGAGATAATCATTTTATTGTTTTAAACTAATACCTTCAATAAAAGGTTAAATAAAATAATATGTAGCGAAAATTATTTTCTCTTGATTCAGTCAAAAGTAAGTAGGAGTAATGAAAAAGAAGTTAGTGGAGGAGAAAAGGCTGTGTAAAGAAGTAATCCACTCTTTGTTGCATTCTTTCTCAAATATTTTTCATGATAAATTGAAGAAGTAAATTATTTTTCATCTCTTTATTTTAGTCTACAACATTCTGATAGGCAATATTTAATTTTGCAACTTTGGTGATGAATTATATGCTTCATTTTTGAATTCCACTTTCAAACTAGGCCTCCAAGTAATTTAAGAAGCATTAATTCTACATTAGCATTAGTAGCATTGCTACTACACAGATACAACACTTTATTTTCATTTTTCTTATTTCTTGTAGACTGGTGCCACTTTCTTCACACCACTTTCTGTTAATTATTACCACTTATTTAACAATTCATATTCTTCTTCCACCCCTTTGCGCGTCGCAGACCCGAATTAGGGAAGGCGGGAAGGAAGGAGACAAACACGGGTTGCGGTGGCTGCAGCCAACAGGGGCAAAAGAACCCTTTATTCAACTGAGCATCGACTTTTATAACCTTGGGAAGGAAGGTTCTGGAAAAAGGGGCGGATCTGAGGGATGGACAACTGGGTCGTGACACGCAATAGGGCAGGAGGGAGAGGCTCCGCCTCAGGGGTGTGGAGAAGGGAGGACCTAAGGGAGTGGTCAGCCCTATATGGCAAGGCCTTCGTGCCGTTGCCAAGGGCGACCAAGGGACCAACGGCAGCTGTACCCGAGCCCGGGAACTAGCTAGCCAATGGGGGAGTGTAACTAGGGGAAGAACTGGGGTTACAACCAATCGAAACAATCGTACTTATGACTAATGCATTCCTATTCTAATACAGCATAAATCCTGACTAACAATAAACTGTAAAGCTGGCATTTTCTTCCGTTGTTATGTTCCTTTTTCGATCTGGGTCTTCCTCGCACAGTCGTCTCTTCCTCCGGCTTGGCTCCCGAGGATCTTCTGTCTCTTCGCCACAGTCTGTAGGATTCCCTGATCCCCACACCCCTTACCCCTGAAAAGATGCAGTTTTTGTCATTATCTTTCTTTTATGGGTTTTTCTTCTTTTTGAATAAAATTCTCCCTATTATTTGGAGTCCAATCTGCTTTCATTTTCTGTCACTTTCTCAGAATGTTCTGATTTCCTCCTCCTTTCTTTACCTCTCTTCCTTACTAGGGTGGGAAGGGACTCACTAAATGCTTTGTATTTTGTGTAAGAGAAGGACATCAAAGACGCCAGGTAAACACATGCCTATGTTCAGTAGCTGTCCAGGCACCCCTCTGCTCAGCACAGACCCAGGCTGAGCTCTCTTGTGAACCTGCTGCTGTCCTGCAGGCTGTGTCTTCGTGACATAGATCCTTCTTGAACTACTTTCCTTCTCTTTCACAAATCTTGTTTTGGGGAGCGCCCTGCTCCCTTTGCTCCGGGACAGCTTCCCACAACACTGCCTCCAGCCAGCCAAAGGCTGGGATGATACACTTGGCACTGGCCCTTGGGGAAGGTTCTCAGCTCCTGGGAGATCACTGGGAAGCCAAAAGGCTTTTCAGATTCCGTTACACAATGTCTTTGTCACAAAGTTTGTTAGACACAGTGAAACAGGAATGAGGCTCTGCTAACTGCAACTTCATCTGCTATAATAGAGCAACATGGAGCAAAATAACTCCTGATCCATTACTGTGTAGGTTATATTATTTTTTGTGTTGATTTTGGCTTAGGTAAAGTTAATTTTCTTCACAGTAATTAGTACAGGGCTGGGGTTTTGATATGTGCTGAAGGGTTGACAACATAGAGATGTTTTCATCACTGCTGAGTAGGGCTTACATAGTCAAGGTCTTCTCCTGCCTCTCACCCCACCCACCCCATCAGTGACTGGGCTGGGGGTGCACGAGGAGCTGGGAGGGGACACAGCCGGGACAGATGACCCCAGCTGACCACTGATATTCTATACCATACAGTCATGCTCAGCATATAAAGCTGGGGGAAGAAGGAGGAAGGGAGGACCTTTGAAGGGATAGTGTTTGTCTTCCCAAGTCACTGTTACTTGTGGTGAAACCCTGCTTTCCTGGGGATGGCTGAACACCTTCCCATCCAGGAGGAGTGGTGAATTAATTTCCTTTTTTTTGCTTTGCTTGCATGCATGGCTTTTGCTTTACCTATTAAACTGTCTTTATCTCCACTCATGAATTTTCTCCTTTTCACCTTTCAAGTTCTCTCTCCCATCCCACATGGGGACTAGTAAGTGAGTGGCTGTGTGGGCCTTGGTTGCCAAGTGGGATTAAACTACAACACCATTTTTTCAGTCTGATATGGAATGCTTGAAGAAGAGATTTGGAGCTGTATGATAAAAGACAATCTAGTTGTGGGACTTCATTCAGAAAACACACATAATTTACCTAAACTGTTACAAAAGTGGGAAGTGGAGGACCAAAGTGAGCCCTCCCAGCTCTCTCAGGCAGGGTGTGAAGGGTTACTGCAGTGTTAACCAACCCCATGGGGCACCTGCACTCACAAGGAGCCACTGGCTATCCCAGCACCAAGGGGCTGGAGCTGCAGTGGAGCATACTGGGACACTGGACTATTGAAGGCTTCTCTGCTTGGGGAGACAGCTGCTCCAGCCAGGAATCTTTCGACCAGCAGATTTGTGTTCAGATGCTGGTCAGGCAGTGACTCCTTGCTTTTAGACGCTAACCTTTGTCACACAGAGCACTGGGATCCTGCATTTGGCTTTAAGTCACTAAAAAAAGGAGGAAAATTTATAGAAGCACAGGGCTCTGACCTTATCCATCTGTACTTTTATGAGGCACCTAACTTGGTATTTACAAGATAGTAATTATATTATTTTAATGTTGATGGCAAATGTTTACAAGAATGTAGCTATTTGATTAAATATAAACTGAGAGATTAAATAGCCTGTTTACTGTAACCTAGCTAAATGCCTAATTAAATAGCAAGAGAATCTTCACTGGTTATTATGGTTTAACAAATATATAAGCATTATATATTAATACTTCCAAATACACTATTGACATTGTACCTCATTAGTTGAACAGTCCCTGTGTTAAAAGCCTATTAAAAGTACTTACACTGTCAACAGTCTGGGTTCCTAATTTGTATTGCCTCAGTAGTGGTTTATTTTAACCTGTTTACGGACATTACCCAAAACCCAACAAAATGTAACATTCAACTTTGTTGAATGTTTCAACTTGTCTAACTTGGTGAAAATAAAATGCACAATCATTCACTTTATGGTTTTTTTGAAGCTACAGTCCAAGATACAAAAGCTCACCTTGAAGTTATCTGAAAATTTCCTATGAGAAATAACTATGAAATTACAGAATTTAATTGAAGTCTAATAAAAACACAGTTTTATTATAAACACCTTCCCAAAATAAGTTCTGCCTTACTAGTAGAGGTGCTGTAGCTAACGGCAAATCTTCATTTAAAGCTTTTTTAAAAGATTTTTTTTCCTAGTTGCACAATATTATAGAAAGTAAAGAGGAAAATTCTTGTTGCTTTGATTTTTAAATACAGCACACCTTGGCATCAGTTAGGCAATTACTACAACTATATATTCAATAGGTCATGCTAATATATTTGGAATAAATGACAGTCATGGACATGTTATGTCCCTTCCTCCATATATCATCACCCTTTTAAACATTTAAGGTCTCAAAAATTTTTTTCTCTTTCTTAATATCAAGCCTAATATATGTTAATAAACCTTTAGAGATAATAAATCTTTTTGTTAAAGATGCAGTGAAAAGAGAAGGTAGTAGTTACAAATGTGAAATATAAGGCATTTGAGAATTTCAATATTATCTTTCTCCTTCCCTTTAATTATAAGGTGGTTTTAGAAATTAAGATTTCCTCTTTTCCTCTTCTGCCCTGTGCAACAGCTCTCCAAGATGATGATTCATGTACAGACTATTTTCATATGATAACACCATTTTGCAGAACTTCTTTTTCAGTAGAAGTAGAAAAGCAGAGAAGCTGTTTCTTGGACAGTGGTGGCCTCATACAAAGCTATTTGTATGAGGCTTCTTGACCTTCTCTGATTGATGGTTTTCTGAGGAACTGTGATATTATGCCTTTACATCTTCTCATGTCCATTGTACTTTTACTTCTGACATCAGTTTACAACCAGGACACTTACTCCAGAGAATCATTTGCTGATAATATAACCATGGTAAGTGTTTATATCTGGCCAAGTGTTCAGCCCATGTTTTATACATGGTACTACAGTTCTTTTGCTTCAGTAAATGTTCAGTATTTAAATCCACAAAGGTGCTAGTGAAAATATCATCAAAATTTCCTTCTGTTTTATCTTATCTACCTCAACAGTCAAGCTGTCTAAATATTGTTGACATTCCTGCTCATTTCAATCCTGTTAAATTATCAGTTTAACATTGCCTACCAGACAGAGGTTGCAGACCTTTCCACCTCCCACTCTGGCTGTGCTTAACAAACACTGTGTTTCAGATAACACTCTTGTTACCTCAACACCAGGTAATTGCCCTGATATTCCCCTTTTACCTCCATTCTTTGGGGAACCAATCATCCAGTTAACTGCAATTTCAGTCTTGTCATGAATTTTAACTCTTCTTTCCCTGAAGGATCTACCTGTTGTACAGAGCAATGCCGAGTTCTGTCTTATCTTCCACCAGAATAAAAAAAATTAAATTTTTAAGAAAAAAACCCCACACAAAACCCCCACAAAAAAATAACAACTCTGATAATTTAATCTATTCGTGACCTAATACACTCTGTCATGGTTTTAGCATTGTTAAAAATTTCCTAGCCTCTTAGATTACAATAAATTATGACATGAACAACTCATCAATCCCTCCTAGGAAAGTCATGAGAAAAGCATGGGGTCTATCAAGCCGGAGATTTCTCTTCACAATTATATAGACTATGAGCCAGAAGTCCTTGGGAGAGTTGGGAGATTCCTACACTAATATCATAATCTGATTTTCTTGGCAGATGACAGGACCTGGGCAATGATCAGGATCCCACACTTACGAGGTAGTAGAAGAAATTGTGGGGTGGCTCTGTGTCTACTCCACTTTAGAGGCAAGTTTTTTTCTTGCTTTACTCTGCTGAACTCTCCTACACAGTCTTGAGTTTATACTTGAAATTTGGCCTTAATACCCCTGTTTACCCAGTGCTATATTAAACATAAATCTTAATTGGGATCATTTATTTACTCAGGACCTACTCATTTTTCTTCTTTAAGAAAGAAACAAGCCACTTTCTAAATCCAAGACTACACAGCTGCTCAAAATTACTTCTTATCAGAGGAGGGCCTACCCATTGAGCAGTACAGCCATATGTTCAATGAGCATTAGTCCTTATTCACCTGGTCAAATCAAACAGAGTAAGCTTCAGAGGAGGCTGCTGCCCTAGGCAAACTGCCCAGCCCAACTAGTCTGTTACTGAATGCCCAGTCAACCTTGCCAACTTCTGGAAACAGTACCTGTGCAATTCTGTTGCCCCTGGAAGCTGGCTGCCCCAAGCAGCCACCTGTTCTTGCTCTTGGGAGAGTGCTTGCTCAAAGTAATTTGGAAATATTGGGAAAATCTCTGTTTGGGGGGAAAAGGGAGTCTTCACAGGGCTCGTTAGGGCTTATTAACTATTTTGCAAGTGGGAAATATAACAAAAAATAATAAAAAAAAGACCAGCAAGCAATCACTATATAACTTGTTTGTCCCAATAAATGTTTTCAGATAAAATGGTATACCACCAGTTTCTCAAAATGTCAATGCAGATGCACATCAACACTAATTATGTGACAGGCTCTGGAAGGGATTAGTCCTACAAAACACATCATACTGGGAAACCAAAGGACCACAAAGAACAGTAATTTTTATATAACCACAGAAATTTACATGGGCTAATGAGTCTTGTTTCAAAAAAAAACCAAAACATATCAACAGCCACAACAACTGTGACAATTAACTTTTATGTTAAGTTATAGAGAGACTTTCTGCACAGTCCACAATATTTTTAATTGGTTCTTGTTTTCTTCAGTTATATAAACTGCTTTTGTCATCCTGATGTTGCCATTTAAATTACGTTTCTTTTTCATTTAGAGTTCTTTCAGTGCTACAATTGACAGTAGTTAGTGCTACTTCCCAGACTTCTGCGTCCAAACTAATTAGACACTGTTGTCCTACAAATTATTTTTAGATATGTTTCAAGCACTCTAATTATGCTCATTGCACTACATTGCAAGGAAAATAGTTGTTGCTTTAGTGTCTGGGGTACTGTCCATGGATAAAATCCTCTATACTGAGGGTGTTCAACTGCAAATACAAAGAAGTGACTGCATAACAAATTCTCTGAAGTTTAAATGGAGCAACAGAACCTTTTTGTTTTTCTTTTTTTTTTTTTAATGTGCTGTCATTGTTCAGCAAGACAAAGAATTCAAACAAATGTGAGACAACTATCTAAATTACTGGCTAAATAAATCTGGTCATTTTCTTATGTGAACCTTGTTCTAAGTATTTTCAAGAGAAATGCCAAATCAGACCACTGCTCCATAAAAGCTTATAAAGAGGTGTCACCTCCCTCTGCCTCTCATCTATATGCTTTGGAGAGGAGCAATGTCATTTTAAAACCAAAACTGCTGAAAAAAAGGTTGTGGATGTCCCGTCATTGGAAGGGTTCAAGGTCAGGTTGGACAGACATCTGAGCAACCTGTGCTAGTTGAGGATGTCCCTGCCTACAGCAGGGGGGTTTGACTAGATGATCATACAATAGTGGAATCATAGAGTGGCTTGGGTTGGAAGGGACCTTAAAGATCATCTAGTTCCAACTCCCCTGCTGTGGTCAGGGACACCTTTCACTAAACCAAGCTGCTCAGAGCTCCATCCAACCTGGCTTTGAACACTTCCAGGGATGGGGGATCTTACAACTTCTCTGGGCAGCCAGTGCCAGGGCCTCACAACCCTCACAGTGAAGAATTTTGCCCTAACATATAATCTAAACCTACTCTCAGTTTGAAGTTGTTTCCCCATGTCCTGTCACTACATGTCCTTCTACATGCCCTTTTCTATCTTTCTTGGAGGCTCCCTTCAGGTACTGGAAGGCTTCACTTAGGTCACTTCGAAGCATTCTCTAAACTGTTCTATGGTTTTATCAAATTCAAGCCTCACCATTTATTAAAATTTTGCCCATAAATCAGTCAATATCTCTGGTTTCATCTCCCCATATGTTTCTCAAACTTCTCTGACCATTCTACTAGTGTACAGTTGCATTTTTATCTCATCTCCTACCTTGCTTGCAGCAAATGGACAATAACAGAATTTCAGGCACTTCAGATGTCCTCACTTGGTGACAAAAGTAGATGATACTAGCTATTTTAATTCTTTTTAGTCTCTGTGGGTGGGATTCATCTCATCTCTCTGTCTGAAGTGTTGCTGTCTGGAGTCAAACTAGTCACTTTTTTATAGTGATGCCTTAGGGTTTTCATGAATTTGTAGATTTTTATACTTCTGTTTAGTTTCTCACATATAGAGTAGCTGTGTTAGCTGTCTTAAGGGTCAGATAATAGCTGGAACACTGTGCAAGGAAAACATGTACCAGAGCTAAGACTAGACTGTATCTAAGAACTAGATACCACGTTAGTCAAAACAAGAAAGCAAAGCCCAGCAACCTTGGAGAAATAAGGGAAAGTGGCATAAAGTAAGGGGTCTTAAGACCTCCAATTCAGTTCTAGGAGAGGCGTGCCATGGGGCGGAACCAAGGGAAGTTCTGGGTATGGACATATCTTAGATTGGATACAACCTTTAGATATGATAATTAAGTAGTATTATAAAATTAGTATGCTGCCACATAGACAAGGCTTTTCTGCTTTCTCCAGCTCCTACACTCTTTTGATGTTTTTCTCTTACACACACACACACACACACACACACTCTCTGCTGCCCAGCCTGGTGTGTTGCCCGGTGTTCCCCCCCCAAAAGGGGGGAGGGGAGAGCTCAGTGGAGCTCTGCTTGCAAAGGAGGGGTTTCCCTCTCTTGCTCTCCTGAGATGGGGGTAGAAGATGTTTCCCATTCCTTGTTCTCCCAGACCGAACCAAACCTCAAGTCCTTGAAAGAAGATGAGACCGGTAATGGGAACTGGGTACCAGCAAGAGCTGGGGGTAGCTGAGCTGCAGGGATGCAGCTGCAAAAGGGAGTTTCTCCCTGGTTTATAGTGGGTTGGGAGGTGAAATGACTTGGGCCCAGATGTTGCAAGAGTCATGTTCCCAGCCTGTGGGTGAAAGGGTTTTTTTCACCTGGGAGGGACAGGTTGTCCCTTGTTTGCTTCGGTAAGACATAGCAGGGTGGCTCAGGGGGTTTGGCTGGAAACAGCTGGGAATGAAATGAAAGGGTCACCTTTTGGATTAATTTACTCTGCATGTTTTGAAGCGGTGGTGCTTGGAAAAGAGCTCACATGGTATTCCTGAGGCCATGAGTTCATCCTAGCACCGGTCTTTTCTATCTGTTACTTATCAACACGTGTTGTACTCTTTTATACTTTTTATACTTTATATACTCTTTTATACTCCTTTATATTCTGTACCCCAAAACCCTATAGGTAAAAGAACTCTTCTTTGCTTTACCCACATAAAGTTGTCTTGGAAAGTTTTTTCCCCTTTCCTTAAGGCAACAATAGCGACCCAAAAGAAACAGGCATTTTCAGGGTAGCCTTTATCTGACCTATTTTGAGTGTCTATTTAAGGATGAAGTGTCCCATGTCTTAGAAGTGTCTATTTCTTGCTCAGCTAAATCTTACCTTCTGCATCTAATAGAGTTCTTACTGCCACCAGTGATCTTGTTTTTCTAATGTTTCCTACTTTTATTTCCAAAATAATAAGACCAGGAGTCGTGGAACAGAATGTTCAAATTTGTCCAAAGTAAATCTATGTAAAAGATCTTCAAAACTAGACCTGGGTCTAACAGATTGATTTTCCCATTCTGTGAGATCTTCTGAGGTTTTGAAAATTTTATCTCTAACCAAATAGAATAAAAAGTTGAAATATTAACATTTTACATGACTCAACTATATTGAGAGAACAGTGAAGCTCAGCTACATAGAGTCTGCCTTAATATATCTGAAAATTTCTTTTTCATTTCCTCTTTACTGAAAAAACCCTTCAAATCTTCAGGAAAGCATTAGATAAAATTTGGAACTGTATTGAAATTTTTATTTTAAAGTTGAAAAGGCATCTTTCAACTATGTCAGTATGACATCAGAAGGCTTCAAAGTCCACTCCTCTCTCCTACTGAGTCTTGCTTTTGACAGATAATAATTTCCTCACCTCAGAGTCTCACCTGAAAATTCCTGAGGGACTGCAGATAAAGTAAATTTAAATTACAAAAATAATCTTAACATAGATCAAGATAGGTCAGGTCCACGTTTTGTATTAGTGCTAGCATGTCCTTATTTGTTTCATACTCATTTTCAATTACTGCAGTAAAACTGAGCAACTCAGCTTGGTTAGCGGTTAGCACAGATGTTTCCAGATTGAGGTGTTATGAGCTTGATACAAAGCCAAAGCTCAGTTCAAAGGCATGCTGGAGTAAAACCATCTGTCTGTCTAAAGCCAACACCTGTTCCAGGCAGCTTTCTAAACTTAACGTGATTGCCTAAATAAACATGCCACTCAGAGATGCCTAAGGGTACAGGAACACTGCCTTGTGGTGTCACAGTGGCAGGACACCTACAGTCGTCACACATGGATGTGTCATGATGTATCTAGGGTAAAAACCTATCTAATAGATAACATGATCATCTTGCTGCAGTATTCAGCACTATTGAGACTTGGTCTGATTTTATTCTGCACTATCTAACAGGATGTTTTAGAAATATAAAACTGATTACTTCCCTTTTCAGTTTGGCAAGAGTTAATTCTTTAATAATTTCAACAGGACTAACCTAGCCATCTGTACCTTTCTCAGATTTCATTCTGGAGCTGGCACTGAGCACTTACCCTACTAAATCTAATTCATACCAGATTGCAAAGGATCAAACCAAGGGACTAGAGAGCCAAGCTCTTCCATTATGCTAGAACTTACAGTTCTTGATTACTATGTAAAGGATTCACTACCAGTAAATTAGATCATCTGCTTCCCACCATATCAGTGTTCTGTTCACTGTGTTTAAAGGCAAAAGTGTATCTTCAGTGGTTCAAAAAAACCCCAAGTGGCCAATTTTGGTAAATGCCTTTAGTCAATCTGTGTGGTACTTTTTCATGGCTGAAACCATTTTCATCTATCCCAGGGTGGCCTTGAGCTTCTGGAAATGTCTTTTCTTGCAGTACCACAATTTCAAATCAAAAATTCCTTCCTGAATCAAAGTATCTTTGGTCTGAAGTTTCTCATATTTTTCCTTGGCCCAAATAATGGGTTTGGAAACATTAGTCAATGCCATTTGACTACTTGAGATAGAGAAGTTAAAAAAAAATAATTATAGTTTGGTAATTAAAAACTGTCATCTGCACATGCGTCTACACAAGTCTCTTTAACCATGGACTTAATCTTGTTGCATTTGCTTAGAACTCTCTGTTAAAAGAAAAATAGAAACTCTAAGTGCCAAAATTCTAAAACCTTTGGTCTACATACACAACAACAGTCTGAAAAATAGTATTTGTTAAAGGGAGCCAGGCATTCTGTGTTCTCTACACTGCAGTAGAAGTAGCTATTGCCTTCTGGTATTAATATTGCCTATTGCAGGTGTTTCGCACCAGGAGGGGGTGGTCCTGTTTGATATCATTAAGAAGGGCACTCAGGTTCTGTAAGGCATCATTCACAATGCTATTATCTATTAGTGCCAGCACTATAAGAAGTGAACATTATAGATAATCAATATCATTTTAGATGGGGGAACCCCTGAGCACCCTAACCCATGTATGGCACACCACGAAGACCCTGCCCACTGCCCATAGGAGAGATTCTCTCTCTGTCGTTCAAACCATTGCAGGATTTTCTTGCAAGTAAATAATTCTATCATCAGTCAAACAATGTTCACCTGAGACCTCCTTGCTGACTTTCAGATCAAGGCAGGGTCAAGCAGGTGGCATAATTGCTGGTAGGAGGTGGGAGCTGTCTGCAGGATGCTCTGGCAGGGTAAACTGGTTGAGGTCATCCTATAGCCTAGGGATTTGGCAGCCCAGCACAGGGCTGAAAGCTGCACTGTGTATAGACGTACTCAAGTTAACTGCTGTCTGCACATCCAGCTGTTCCATGTGCAATAGCCTTCTGGTCAGGGTCACTACAATGGGGCAATATAAAGCCTTGGTTTGTCACTTACCTGTAGTTTTCTCAGGTGTTTCTATATTTCAAAAGACAGATGACAGAAGAAATTCACACTCTTTTAAGATAATACTTAACACAGTTGGGATGAATCATGCTAAAAAGATATCTCCTATGAACAGGACTGAGACAGCCTGCTTATATTAAACACCCAGTGTCTAGACAGAGAGAGATAGACTTGATTAATGTCATGTCATGTGTCAAACACTTGAATCAAAATTAGAGTAAAGCTCTAGAGAAACCTACAGGAATTTTGATTTAATAGTGGCATGGTAATGCTGCAGTAACTGTGTTTGCTCTTCCCAAAATTTTATGGATTTTGAGTGACTGTCAAACTCTACCAATTGCATGCTAACTGTGACTTCATACATCCTTATAACTTGTTTAAACAAGTCTCTGTGTGTTAAAATGGAAAATATATGCTAAAAAGAAAGAATCAGAGTGCCCTCTGGTATGAAAGCAGAGAAAAGAGAGATGACAAAGTGCCCAGCAGAACTTGGAGCTAATTTGTCCCTAGCACAGGTAACACTGTAGGTGGGAAATGTACCCCTTCTGTACTGCAAAAGAAAAAATAGTTCACATATCCAGGTATATTGGCTAGAAAGTTACAGTTCAGCAATCTTCAGTCATTTACAGATGATTTAGAGTTTTTTGTTTTTTTTTAACTTGAAGTGGCTGCAGGAGTGGCAGGTATTGCAATAAAGTGAGGAATCAGTATTCCAAGTTTACAGTCAAGCCATATTCACGCATACTCCATATAGACATACAACAAACAAACAAAAAACACTGCCAAACAAACCCACCAAAAACACTACAACAAATCTTTAGCCAATAAGGCCTGATCTTTTCCAATAACCAAAGGCTTTCCAGTTTTTTGATAAATTACTGAATGTATCTCTTTCTTTTAAAGGAACAGCTTCTAATTAGCACTATTAAAGGGAAGAAAATACTAAAATATCCTTACTCAAATTATTTTCACATTTTTCAGGTGGTGTGAAAGACAGCCTTTTTCAGCAGGCATTTATTGCTTTAGAAATAATAAGAAGAAACATTTTCAAATGTGTATTTTGAAACCAAATATATGTTTAAGAAAAAGAAGATATAATTGGTCTTATTAATAGGCACATTTTCACTTATTAGTAACTCCAAATTGAATAGAAACTCTTACATTAGGTGTTTCAGTAAGATATGGTAATACCCTGGAAAAGTGAATTATGTCTAATAGAAGGACTTCAGTTGTATATTATTTTATTATAAAAATACAGGAAATAAAAAATATAGATAATGAAGTATTTAGCCTTCTTATTATCATCATTAGATCAATTGTTTCTCCTAGAGGAATAAGACTGTATAATTTATTCACACTATACATTTATATCAGGCTAATTGAATTTGTTAATAAAGTGGGAAACATTCTGCTCTTTTAACATGGTTGGATCACATTGCAGTGGAAGTGAGATCATATGTTTATGATATTTAATCTTCTCCAAGATTGAGATTCACTTGCAAAAAACTAGAGGACATTGCTTTCAAATCACAAGGAGAAGAGAAAGAAAAGAAGAGAAAGATCTTCTAAAGATGTCATAAAACAGCCTTTGACAGTCAGCTGATAAACAGAGCTGAAGAAAAGTTAAAACTAGGACAAAAGATAAAATGTCTAAGTGGTTCACAAGAATACTGATGCAAAACAGTACATTGAGAAATCAGTAATACTAGAGGAAACAGCATGCGATAACAGAAACCATTAGAAAAACCCTTAGGCATACAAAAGATTTTCTGAAAAAGGAAATTAAATTTGCAAGTTATTGATGCTAAAGCTTAAAATTACTTGGGAAGTTTCTCTTATTTTACATTAAAAAATCAGCTCGTAAGGGTTATTTACATTCTCTAACACAGTATATGCTACTTTTGTAGCTTTTTATGAAGAACATTCTATACATCATTCCTCTAAGAAATTTCTAGAAATAGCAAACTTGCCAAATCATTGTGAAACTTGTAAAGGAGTAACACAAAAAGGAGCTCCCCAGAGTAAGACTAAATATTTCTCTAGCCCAGTTTCTTGTCCCAGGTAATGGCTAACCATGAATGCCTAGGAAAGGGAAAAAAAAGAGGAAGAGAAAACAGTGATACACCTTGTGTATATTATTCTCACATCCAAAAATAATGGACGGGAGATTTTTTGAGCCTAAGGTCTGACATATTTTCTTGTTGGTTTTATTTAATAGTCTTGTGTAACAACTTCTGCTGTGCATTTGCTTACCTCTTCTTTTAACTAGGTGTAAACCTCTGCAAGTTGTGATCCACTCTGTCTTGCACAGAGGGGTTTCACAGCTTAACATTCCTGTGTGAACAAACAGATCTATCTATCTTGAAATACTCACCCTCTGATTTCATTTTACTTTTCTTCAAAAATGCAAAAAGCATTTTTTTCTCTGTTTTTCTCATCTTTGCCACTTATGATTTTATAGAAATCTATTTTATCTTTCCTTCACTGACCTTTTTCCAAGCTGCAGAGTCTTTGTCTGTATTGTTTCTCTGCAGAAGCTTCTTCATAACTTTGATCATCCTTGTTTCTACCTCTATGCTTTCACTATCAGTAATTATCAACTTAACCACTTGATATTTTCACTGTTGCTCAGCAATGGGATAACCAAGGAAACCTGAGGGGAGGATTCAGTACAAACCCTGGCAAAACTTCAGAACTCCATTTGTTTTCTAAGAGCATTTTAAGATATTCTAAGTAAAAATTAGTATGTAAAATGTTGTAATGGTATTACACTGGGGGGAAAATAATAATTTATTGTGAGAACCTACTGGTTTGGACTCTTCAAGCTACTGGGATTACTTGAAAAGGTTCCTTAATTAATCTCTCTATCCAAAGACCAGGCAACCTATTTTGGGTTAGAATATTTTAGTGTGATCAGCCTTGTATACAGCCATCTCATCTGGTCTTGCCACTGTTGGATTGCAAAAGAAAGGGTTCATGCAAACCAATTGGTTAGTCTGGAATTTCTCTAATCTGATTTAAATCCCTTTCAGAGAGTGCAGAAACCACGACTGAACCAGAATCATTGAGGATCAGCAAAGATGAGATCACACTGAATAATTATTAGAAACTCGCAGACAGAAATAATTTCTTGTTCAATGAACAGAGGCAATAATAAAAAATGGTGTTTTATCAAGGACATTTTTTACATTTACAGTCTCTCCACAATTATTCCAGATAAAGCAGAGAATGCCATTGGGCTGTTAAAATAAGACTGACACTGACTGAATAATGAAAGGGATTTAAATACTATCTGACATTATCAAATCAACCACTTTAAAGCAATAGTGAATTAAAAGTACTTTAATGCATCCCTTAAATTTCCAAGAAAAGAAAGGTTAAGTAAAACTTGTAATATGAATTTTATTTTTTAAAAATGGATTCTTCAAATGTATTAACATGTTATTAGATAAGTGTTATCTTTTCAATGTCAGCAAGAAATAGAGATAACAGATATTATTCCAAGTGGTTTTCCACAAGCTATAATTCCAGTATTTAAAAATGAAAGCAGAGCACTGAATAGCATTGGTTTGTAAGCAGTTTCAGGAGGAATATTAAAACAATTAATTGTGCTACAGAGGAGTAATTTTGCTGTTCTTAGACATTCATTGTTATTCCCTGTCCTTGTCTGAGTTTCTAAGGTCCATCTGACTAGTTGAATTTCTCCTGGCATGGCTAAAATAAAGGAATGAAAACCATCCACTTGTCTTGCTGTGCTGAGAGACCGATGCAGGACAGCCAGGTGTTCCCCTTCTGTCTTATCCTGTATGACCAGGAATCTTCTCGCAAGCTCGCAAGCTCACAAGCTAATATTTTTTGGGTTTGTGGTTACAAGGTGTCTTACATGTTGGATTCTCAAGACAGCAAGCACACTGTACAGAAATGAATCTGAATTTCTTCTTATTTTTGCCATTAATGTAGTCGTACCTGGAAGAATGGAGTCTGTACCTGCCTACAACACGCTCTCCTGGGGTGAGAGAGGCCCCACAGCATTTGCTGGGGCTGTGAGAAAACTCTGGTCTTGCAGTTACATCTTCATCTTTTCTATGTGCCACTGTCACCCGGCTTGGGGCTCGAGGTTTGCCCATGCCAAGTGTGTACCTGGCCACTCTTGGTGGCCTACACCATACCAGGCTCATCATTTCACCCTGCCTGCTTGCTCCTTTAGCAGCGCCAGAGCAACCAGTTCAGCAGGAACAGAAAGGGTGTGCCACAAGTCACAAAGTTAAAGTAGGTGCTTCTTAGTTCTCTATTCACATATTTGGGAGCACAATAATACAGCCTACCCATATAATGGAATTATTATTGTTCTTGAGGTCGGGGTCAATGATTTGGCGGTGCAGATATGCACAACATCAATGAAAGAAGATGTACCCATTTGTGTCAGCACAGAATTTTGCTCACAATTCAGAGAGACAAAACTGGATCCAGCAAAGAACAGATAAAAAAATGAAAAGAAAAAGCTTTCTATTAGTAGAACAAAGAAATTAGTATAGAGGAGTTACATTATACTATACCTTCTATACAGCCTGATCCTCTGTTATGCTGAGGGTTCTCAATTACCATTCATTTCAACAGGACTCTTATAGGACATTCACAGCTCACAAATCAGGATTGTGATACTGTGACTGGAATGCAAATTGGTAATATGCAAGTACATCAGATATAAATTAAACTGTAAGGGGTTTAATCTTTGGTTTCGAAATCCAGTATGTAGGAGCAATTAT
Organism: Campylorhamphus procurvoides; assembly: GCA_013396655.1. Classification (NCBI taxonomy): domain Eukaryota; kingdom Metazoa; phylum Chordata; class Aves; order Passeriformes; family Dendrocolaptidae; genus Campylorhamphus; species Campylorhamphus procurvoides. The sequence goes on along the minus strand of WBMV01009291.1, from coordinate 1,247,115 downwards.
TAACAGAGGTATAATTCTTATCAGATACATACATGCAATCTTCTCAACAGCAAGTTTCCGAAGTGTTTTGGTAGGGTTTTATACAAGACATTGGGTAATGCTTCCCTTGTAACAGAGTGGTGCTCCTATTCTCCACATGCTTTGTGAGGCCATAATGTCCAGCCTTTTCAGCCAATGTTATTGCAAAATTTCCAGACAAAAGCAAAACCTGATTAATAATACATTTGAATTAAGCTATATTTAAGAAAGATTTAGTATGGTTCATGTGATACAGAACATAAAGTGTTCACATAATTAAAATCTATTGATCTTGTGAGCTTTTGTGGGCCTCCTATTTCAGTGTCTGTGATGAAGAAGAACTTCCTTGCTGGTTTTCAGTTTATTGAGCATAATGTGCTTTATTTCCTGATATAGCCACATTGGTAGAGACTCACAATGGGCTGATTAGAACTGAGTCTGAAACGATAGAGATAACACTTATTCAGATTCCAGCGAGATCAGACCAAAAGTGTTACAGTTAATCCAGTCCTGATCCAGCAGAATATCTAAGCATGTTCTTATCCTTAAGGTTTAGGAACATGGACAGAGGTGACTTCTCTGTAAGTGCCCTGGACTCAGAACTCTCTGGGAAAATCCTGAAGAAAGACTTGTCTCAAGGCCAGACCGTCTTTTTGTTCTTTCTTTGCCACCTGGTCTACTCCTGTAAGTAGCAGTGCCATACCTAGACAACACCACATCACCTAGTGGGTCTTTCATATTTAGCTACAGTCACCCTCAGCTTTACACCTTTCTGCTGCACAAAGGCTAGCAACTTTGACTGTTCATTTAGCTCACTGTAAATGTGAACTTTTCAGTATTATAGCTGTGAATATAGAAATATATACATCACTCAGAGCCTGAAATTTTCTAGACCTTCAGCTGCCTGCTAGCAAGACTATTACTCAGATTTACTGTGAAATTGCATAGTGATATCAGCCTATTGTGCTGAGAAAGGGAAATACAGGAAAAACCATTTCTTTGAGTAATCTTGGCTGTGTTACCAGTTCACCATAAATATATCCAGTAGTTGATTTTTACTGTATGTTGCATCAGTGTTTACACTATAAAGCACTTCTTTGAGGAACGTTGTTTATATTACCTGTGTATCCATGCATACAAGGAGAATAATCTTGACTTAGAGCTTCTCCAGTATTCTGACTGGCAAAAAGCAGTTCCTCCCTTTCTGCAGGATCACAGGACAATCTAGGCTGGAAGAGATAGGTCTGGAAAATGCCACAAAGGCCTAGACTGTACAACTTTTCAAGGAAACCTGTGTCAAGGTGTAACTGTCCTCATGGGGAAGACGTTTCTCCCTGTGTCCATTCTGAACCTCTCCCATGATAAATCAAAATAGATATATAGGCAAAGAGGAATTACCAGACTGCCCATGAATGCATCCCAACCTGCCTTGTTGCTCCCATTCAGGGAGACCTTCTCACCCCCAAAAAGTTGAAACAATTCTGATGGTGTGCTCTGTATATAATGTAATTTCTCCTCCAAGACTCTTTTGATGCTCAACCTGAGCTAGTACTTGCTCTGCAAACTTGCCCATGGAGACAGAATCCACGCTGAAAGTATTTCATGGGTCTGTCACTGCAATTGCAATTTCACAGTATACATAAGCCTCACTGAAAAGAGATACCAATGGAAACCTGTTACATAATGTAACTTGGAATAATAATGCCAGTTAATTGCAAGAAGCAGCAAATAGCAGAGTTACAAGGTTAGTAGCAAGATAATAACCACTTTCTCTGTTGTTTTGTTGGTTTTTGATTGGAGTTTTTTGGGGCTTTTTCTGTTGTTTTGTTGGGTGGGTTGTTTTGTTTTTTGGGTTTTTTTTGAAAGTCACAAACAAACAGATACTTTCATTTAGTATTGAGAGAAAATCATTAAAGCCTTAGATTAGGGGAGTAGATGGAGCAGCACATGTACTGCTCTGTTCCTTCCTCCTCGTCTTTGGCTTTTATAGCCAATGTATCTAAATAACCTCAGCTGTTTTTCCGGCACAACTCCAACCCAACTCTGCCTACAGCCCCTGGCATCAGAGCCTAGGGTGGCCTTTGACTTAGTTTTGTACTCAAGCCACTACACTGTGCAATCACAGACTTTCATACCACCTCTCATCATCTGGCATTCCTGAACATGCACAGCTGTGCAGAAATGCTCAGCTGTGGCAGTGAAAAAATCCTCACCTGCTGGAATAAAAGGCAAATGCAAGCTAAAAGCAGTTGCTGCCCCAAACATAGCACCTGTGTCCTCTGAAGTAACACAAAAAAATCCAGAGATGTTCTCAGAGGAACCAGGTCCACCCACCTGGGGATGATTTTTCAATGAAAAGAAGAGATAGAGGCAAAGAAATTAAGAGAGGAAATATGAAAATATGCAGGAGGGCTCTGCTGTAAATCATTTTTTAAAAAAACAAAAAGCCTTTAGGAATTGGCTTAGCTTTATCTCAAATAAATGTAGAGGCCATAAATACACTGCCTGGAAAAATACCCTGAATAAATCTACTGTTCCTCCCATGCTGGCTTGCTGAGAGTGAAAAATCACTTGACATAACCCTTATTCAATTTCATACACGTTGAAAAACCTAATAGAGTCTTTTAAGCAAGGGAGATGCTTTGAATCTTTTTTTTCCCTGCAATTAGAGGGGAGGATGCCTCTATTATGCTAAGAGATGAGCTGAGCAAGTTTAATTTCAGTTCATGATTAAGAAAAAGACATGGACGTGTTGCTGCATTCAGAGACTTAAAGTCTACTGTATATCACAGTGGCATATTTATGAGCAACACAATGGGATGCTCTCGTTTACTCACAAAGAGAATGACATATACAAGCCAACAACAATACCAAATCTCAGAGGAATCACACACTACTTTAGCTTCCAATTTAGTGAAAATAAATAATTTGAATCTATAACAAGTGCTGGAAAAATTTAAATATATGAACAATAAATACATCATAATAATTTAGGACTAATTTTTCTTTTTCTCTGCCAATATACTCAGTTATAATAGAACTTAATGAAGCTTTTAAGATAAAACTACACTAAATACTACGATAAATTTCCTTGAAAAACTAAAAAATAAAGAGAAGTCCATAGTTAGAATAAATGGGCCAGATACTATCTTCTAATCCAATCCTTTACACAATCCTATAAGTGTATTAGACTTGCCAACAGGGTAGGTAGAAGTCCTTTCAACATCTGGGCAGTATCGTGTTGATATATGCAGCATTGTGTTCCCACACGATTCACCTAACCTGCTCTAGATGGTTTCCTTAAACATCCCTTTCCTTAAACACCCTCTACCCCACAAACTGTACATCCTGTGCTCTCCCTCTCATGAGAAGCAGCAGAGAATTTAATTCAATTTAATGTTTCTTTGCTCCCTAATGCCTGATGAGAACAGGATTGATGATCAATCAAGATTTTTCCCACTTTCCCCTAATACCAATAAATCAACCAGTTATACTTTTAATGAGGGCCAGAATCATCAAAGTTCCCACCCTACGGCTCATCCCAGCAAACACTTGGTTGCCTGGCATGGTGGAGCTTACTGATGTTCAGCTCTTTAGCAGCTCTGTTACAGGTATGTTCCTGTCCTCTGACAAGTACAGTCCATATGTTTTTCATAGTTTTAATATGATTTCAGCTCACATATTGCAATTTAAATTACCTTATATAATGTACATCCTCACAGTAAAAGAACTCATGATGTAAATGACCCTTATAAACCTCAAGAGCTTCCTAACAGAACGCTTTATATTTGCTATGATTGCTTTGGAAAACACCAGTAGATAGAGGAAATGGAATGAAATATAACTCTCAAAACAGCTGTGAACTTCCGAAATAATTGACTTTCTCTTTGAATGTAAATTTCTTTGGGAAACTTGCCAAGGCCACTGCTTTTTAAAACTCATTTTGCACTTCTGTATCCTTGAAACACTTTAAAAATATTTACTTGATTAAAAACTGACCACTCAACCTTGTCAAATTCTTTTCCTGCATTTAAAGACAAAGGAATGCATTGAGCTAGTAAATTATAATAATCCCATAATCCTAACAGCATGTTTACAGAGTTTTCATTGCCAAGGGAGTTGGCATTTAATTACTTTCTACAATCTTCACAAAATATTTTTCTTTTGTCTTAGCTCTTTAGAACACACGTTTATTCTTTTTCTCAAATTACCTGAAAGACCCTAAATAACAAAAGAATTTTGTTTGTCCAATGCGATTAAAGATTCCATTTATCTGTCATATCTGAAATTTAAATATAGTTTTAATTTATTTTTCATGTTGAGATTCTGTGTGTTTGCTCTTTGACAAACCTGTTATTTATTTTGTATTTATTTTGTTTTCTTTCAAAGTTATTCAAGAATAATAAATACATCTCTCCCTGTATTGGCAGCTTTCCAGATAATTTTATTAATTTTCATCCTTGCACTCCATAATAGCAGAAAGTTCACCCTTTCTTTCCTCCTCCTTGGACCCTTGCCCAAATTCATATTCAAGCCAAACTCACATTAAAGCTAAGAAAGAATTGCTGGAATAAGATTTTAAAGATTAGACTGAAACTCTTCAAGGCATTAATAAGTTGCCCGCACCAATATTTTTTTCTCTGCTTATAAATGCATTTCATAATTAATGGTATGAAATATCATTTTACTTAAAATACAAAAAGGATGAAAAAGTATTTAAATGGTTGAAAAGGAAAATGAAACCACACCACCAAATGGAAAGATGCCCCCTGCACCACTTTGGAACATTGTATTCTGAAAAGTTGGAATTTAAAAGAAAAGTAATGTTGTTAATGAAACAGGATAGGATTTTATTTTACAAATTAATGTCCTTGATATTCAATGAAAAAAAAAAAAGGAAAACACCAAACAAACCTTAAGTGTAGAATCATATCAAGGAAACAGTTTTGCTGCTTTGGAATTAATATCTTACAATCCTGTGCTCTGTGCAAAAATTATTGTGATACTGCAAAGTGCTCAGCAGACCTCAGCAAAACATGTTATGAAGTACACAGCTAACAGTTTTGTACAATTATACAAAGCATATCCAAAAATGCTCATGCTACAAATAGTATTTTTTTAATATTTTCAGATAAATAAAAAGGTAAAATAGCCCCTTTAAAAATCTTAGCTATTTTGTTTTGTATAATGTTTCCAGTTTTGAAATCAACATGACTTAGAAATTATCTTTAAAGACAAGAATTTTAGACTAAAGAGTTTTACTTCATTTCTAAAGTAATATTTTTTTGTTGGTTGGGTTTTTTTTGTTGTGTTGTTGGTTGGTTGTTTGCTTGAGGGTTTTTGTCTACTGTTGTTGTTGTTATTGTTGTTTTGTTTGGTCACAGAACTGAAAGTCTGTTGCCTACATAGCTCATCTGACTGCCTGTTGCCTGAAGCAGTAGAGGATGCTTCTAGTAAACCAGGCAGTGTTTCCAGTTCGAAATACCTTTGGTTTGATCTGTAATGCATAAGGGACATATAAGATTAAAAACCTGCACAACACCAGTTAGTCCCTTTTAGTCCCCAGGGAATAAATATTGTTCTCTCCACAGTGTATTCAAAAGCTGTTTAAGTTAAGAAGAAATACTAAATTTTCATTCCATAAGTTAATGCTCAACTAATTTCAATAATCTTTAATACATTCAGGATTTGGGGGTGAATGTTAGCAATTATCTAGCAATCTAATAGTGGGGTGTACATGTATAAACAATGCTTAACCCCAAATTCTTAAAAGATCTCCTTTTAAGTATTTTTTTTCTAAATGACATTGGAAAAAAATAATTAAAATAGTATCCCTTATTGCTATGAAGTTATTTGGAAAAAAACATTTGTGCAACTGCCTCATCACTGAACACTACAGAGAACAATTCTCAGACAAAACTGTATTAAAATTATTTTTTAACTTTTCTTCCTTTTTTTAGGAACAGCCTTCTTAGCATGTTGAATTTCTGCTGGCCAGTTCTTCACTACCTTGCACTTTGTGTGATCTTTACCCTGAAGCAAAGCAGAATCATTGTGTACCATAGTAGTACCTATAGTATAGATGTGAGTCTGTGTTTCCAGACAGCGGGGGTGTGCTCTGTCTTTATGAGCTAATAATTCTTGAGTGAGACACACCATTTTCATAAAGAGGGGATGAGTGCTTGAGGTCTACTTCTCTTGTGCCTCTCTGCATTGTCAAGTGGCTGCTGGGACAGCTCCTGTGTTCACTGCATCTGTCTTCACTGCAAGGTTGGAAGAGAGAGATGTGATACCATCATCTTCCAATATTTCCTCAGAAGTCTGATTTATCGATCTGTAATGATTTTCTGCTTCACAGGAACACAGACCTGACAACAGTAACAGCTGTTGTTGTACCAGATCACCAGAGATTTACAGAGTTCCTTATTTCCAAGGAGTATTGCTGCAATGTGGAGGTCACGGTCCTGACAGAGAACCACTGTGCAATGTTATACGACTTTCATTGGTGTAAAACTTCGAATCTAAACAAATAAACATGTCCAATGCAATATAGTTCTCTTTTATGTCCTGGGCAAGTCTGCAGTTTCCATGGTTACCATGGAGCAGCCTAGTTGAGAAACTGTCCACAATTTCTTTCAACAGATGTTTTAGGACTATCCTTTCTAAAAGATAGTATAGAATCAATCTGTTATAACACATATCCATGTCTCTCTAATTTGCTGTTTATTTAGAAGTTTATGCACAAAGCAATTAAGCAATTTTAAACATATAATGCAGGGGAAGTCAATATTTTCCATTCAAAACTGGCATCTCAGAATATGTATAGTCTTTATTCACATGCTTTACGTTAAATTCCTTCTAGAACTGTAAAAACAAATTAGTATTATATATTTCATATTATTTGGAAATTAATTAAATAAATCCAAACTATACTTTTAGAAATATTTCTGTCCACTAGTATCTATCTTTCTCTGGAAGACAAGCATTGTAATAAATGTCTCCCTTTCCCCTCTTTTCTTAGCTTTTAATTGCTGCACAAATGTCATATAGTATGTAATATCCCTTTGCTCAGTTTGGGTCTGCTTCCTGGCTAGATTCCCTCCAAAAGTCTTTCCCACCCTTAGCCTCCTAGTGAGGAGGGAATGTTGGAGAGGCACCACTGGTGGTGTGCCAGCACCACTCAGCAGTAGCCAAAACACATGGGTTATGAACAGCTTTCTAGCTATTAATGCAAAGCACAGCACTGTGAGGGCTGCTATGGGGAAAATTAACTCCATCTCAGTCAGACCCAATACATAAGATCCAAAGTGCTACTATAAAACATGACATCAACTTTACTGGTACATACTTGAGTACTTTGAGTACTATGATTGTACTTTAGGTTCACTATCCACTGTCTGTTTAATATTCATGTTGAATCAGAATCTTACTATACCAACACCAACAATAATGTGATGGTTCAGGATATTAATTTTACAAACAGTAGGTATTGACATTAAATTTGGACACTGATGCCTTAAAGGAGCGCAGTAAAAAATTCCAGGCAGTCAGTAAGGACATAAGATAAATAAGTAAAGTTTTAATGAGCCAAACACCGGCTCACAGGAATACATTCACATGAGAATTCTCCCTTCTACAATTAAGTTACAGGTTTTTATAATAGTGTCCATCCAATCCCACTTTGATATTTCCCCAAGTCCTGCCCCCATAACACCCTCTCCACGCCCCCTTGAGAATTGGGTCTGGGGTCTCAGGACCCTCTCTTCATCTTTGTTGTCTTCTTCACAGCACGTCAGGTTCTTGGAGGCCTTCCAAAGCTTCAGATTTGGAGGTCTTTCTGTCCCTGTCTTTATCTTGTGGTTCAGGTTTCATGGTGTTTTTCTGCAATTCTACCTTGAAATACAGACTAAACAGCTTTAAGGAATTCTAAGGGTTGCTAGGATAGGGGTCAGGGTGTATAAACATTCAGCTACTAAAGTTACATTACTAATACATCAGATCTACAATAATTCCTAATATCTATAAAATTAAAAATCAAAAATCAAAGAAACCCTTGGCAACACACCAATGATTATCAACAGCATTCCATTAGCACCATTGCATCTGATCTCTCCAGACTGTTTGGAAATTTCAAACTATGGGGTTTAGTGCCATCTACAGTATATTAGATCCCAGTTTTGACTCCCCAATATATATTTTCCCTTTCATATTTGTTGCTTTTCTTTTTTTCTCACATGTACATTGGAAAAAACTTTCCCCTTTCTTACAGAGCTCAAAGTGCTTCCCAGCACTCAGTTGTTAAAGGTTTACCAGGACAGAAAATCTCAGATTCTGCCTCAACCCCATCTTACTTTTTGGAAATCGGAGCAGGATTTGTGCCCCTCATCAGATGAGAGCTGGTCTTACCAGGTTAAGCAGTTTGTAGCAAAGCCTCCCGTACCTCTGGGCAGACCTGCTAAATCTCATGCAGTCTTTAAAGCTTTCCTTACACGCTGTTTGGTGAGAGAGATGCTGGGTCCTGCCCTCTGCAACACCACATTCCACATTCAACTTCCCAGCTTGTCTGTCTGTGTCAGGTACATGGAGGTGGGAAAGAAACTGATATTGTACAAGAACCAAAGGGTGTCTTTTCCACTTATGGCCCTCTGCAGTGCTTATAAAACCGCATGCCCAGATACACACACATCTTACAATGGCCATGCATGGCTTTCCTAACACAGCACTGCAGACCCTGCTTCACTAACCACCTGGTCAGAAAGAGCATAGGAAGGTCTTTCAGCAGGTCCTGTTAAAAGAGTCCTCACAGTTGTTTCTGAACTGCTTTTCATTTTGTTTACTTTACTCATTTAAAGAGAGCCCCTAAAATAAGAATGATATTTCAGGAACTGCTCTGATAGAGTTATGTAGCGTGATATCATCACCAGCTTACTGCAGGCTTAATGCAGCTGCACAGGCATTTTCATCTATTTTCTTGTTGTGTCGTGTTACAAATTAACATATCATTTTCTCTGCTTTTCATGTTTCTCTCACATTGATTATCACAGAAGACTTTCAAGCAGATCTGTTAGCTTACTTTTCTCCAATAAGAATTCTGAATTCTCATTTACTGAACATATTAATACTTCTGTATTCTCATGTCATTTTTGCTTTCTTCTCTAATATTAAGAAAAGCTCTGAGATTGGTATCATCTTCACATCTAATTAATGTGATTTCTATTCCCTGGATAGTCTTCCCTGGTATTTCTATAGTTGATGCAAGCTATTCACACTGAGTAGATATCATCGTTAATGTACTAAGTCACTGTCTACTATTTCTAATAATTATGAAAATTTGCGCTGCCTACATAAGTGTGTAGGTATATAGAAGAATGTATTCAGCATTCCTAAGTCTTTTAATTTTTACAAAATAGATATTCTACTTTGCTTCCGAGTATTATTATCTTTGACTCTTTTACGTTCATTGTAATTATCACTTTTAGCTAATACAAGAACGCCTTCACTCAAATGTCTGAGAGCTACTTTTAAATCAGATAAGTTAGAGAATGCGAAGTTTGATTTTAAAGAAATCAAACTATTAATTATTTTGTTGGAGGGGTCTTATTGCCATTGTTTACTTCAAGAGAACATAGATTTTAAAATTGCAATGAACACCTCACAATGAAGTTAAAAATAAAAACAATGAATATGCTCACAAATTTAAATGCCAAGATTTATATTATCTCATTTTGAATACTCAGCTATGTGAAACTGCTCTGACTGTTTTTCAGCCACTTTGAAATATCATCATTGCATTCTTCCTGCCAGGAAAGCAGCTGAATAAACTGCCAGGTAAATTCGCCAACAAAAGTATATTTCCAGCATGTCTGGCATCATAACACATACTGCTTCATATCTTATTCAGGATGTTCACTACTTTTTTCCTTCTTATGAAAACATGTATCCAGCACTGAGAACTGCAGAATTATTAATTGCTTTCTAATCACTGAAGAGAGCAAGTATACTTCATTTTTTTTCTACAAAATCTCAATTTTCAAATCAAGACTAATTTCAAGTGACAACGAACTACTACTTATTAAAAGGACCCTGAACAGGTGTCTTTTGTTGGTGTCCAAGGCATCTCCAAAACTATAAAAGGGTTCGGGGGCATTGTGTCACTTTTTTTGGACATGACCCTCATGCAACATTTAACAGTAGAGGGCACTTGACTATATACATAGAGTGGGGTCGGCTGCAAGGGAGATCCGCGGGATACAAGACCCTCTTGAGAGTATCTGTGTCCCTGTGGACAGCCTTCCCTCCTTCAGTTCTCCTGTGAGCTAGGAGCTAGTTCAGCTCAGGGCTGTGCTAGGGCAGTGGCCACATGGATCCTAAACATTTGCAAGGCTAAAACTTAATTGCACGTATCACTTTTCAAGCAGTTTTTTGAGGACATAAATATTAGAATTTAAGTGTGATACCACTGCCAATCTGTGATCTACAGAACAAAACGGAAATTGTACCTTCATATTATATATGGCAGTATGACTGATACCAGATTTTTTTTGTGGGAGTATAATTAAAGGCCAAGCTACGGTAAATAACCTCATTTATTTATAGCCATATGTATTTAGATCTGTGTAAGAATTTCCGGGTAGAACATTATTCTGCTGACAGACACAGCACTATAAAGAGGCACTATATGTGATCCTCTCTTCAGCAAAGGAAATTAACCCTTTTGAAGTTAACTATGCGCACAGCTTTTCACTAGCAATTTATCACAATTAAAGAGCCAAGAATAAATAGTCTCTCAAAGAATTCTCAAAATGCCTCATAAAATATGGAATGGAACAAACTCTGGGAATTCCACTTGGCTGAAAAACCTGGAGTGGGGGGCATAATTTCCAAGTATTTTAACTCCAGAACACTTTGTGAGATTTACCCAATGTCCTACTGAATTACAAACAACAAAAATAAATATTTTCCTTTGCTGAGCTTAAAAGGAACCAGAGAGAAGAGAAAGCTAGGGTGATCCTATCAATGTGTATTAATAGTTCTTGGAAAGGAATTAAGGGAGTTGGAATTTTGTCAGTAGTGCCCAGTGACAGGACTAGAGGATATGGACATAAATTACAACACATGAAATTCTATCCAAATAGAGGAAATTTTATTTATTTTTTTTTTACCATAAGGATGATTAAGCTTTGGAACAGGTTGCCCAGAGAGGTTGTGCTGTCTCCATCTGGAGAGATACTCAAAACTCAACCTGACACAGCCCTGGGCAACCTAGTCTAGTTGACTGTACTCCAGTCTAGGCAGTCTCAAGAGGTCCCTTCCAACTGTACCACTTTACGATTTTTTGAAACCAATATTTGTAATAAACATCTTTTTCCAAGCAGCTTTTATTCTGTTCTAAACAGTATGCAGGGTTTGAAGGAAACCTCAAAACCCTAAAGGAAGACTGTGAGAGATTTGAGTCTCTTAGGGAATTGCTTTATCAGTTTTTCAAATCTTTAGTTTTGGCAGCTTATGATAACATTTTTATACTTAAAATAGTCTGTATTATGGTGAACATTTTAATTAGCCCAACACCAATTTCAGTATCTGTATCAGATTATCAAATATGTCTTTTCTTTAATGCTTCTTTGATTCATGGCTTTTAATGAGGAGTTTGTTTGATCTGCAGGCCCACATTTCATTATACTTATAATAATTTTTAGGATGATTCCTCTGCTTTACATGAAGCTGGATTTGACAACTCTTAGTCATTTTATGACTCAGAGCTCCTTATGCAGTGAGAAATTTTTTGTAACTCCTAGTCATTAACATACAGCATTTACCTTTCCTCTAAAACCAGGAGACTTTTTTTTCAATCTTTACCTCTACTAAAAGAAAATTTCTTTAGCCATAAACCTTAAAATAAAGTTACTCACATAACTGTCATTTCCCAGTTGTCCTATTTACTTTTCCAGCTGATGCTGCTGGATGTGTTGTCCCAGGTCAGGCTGTTGTTTCTGTTGCAATGATCTCTCTTGTTTCTACTGGCAGTGGTAAAGGGCTTCCGTACTATAATTTACTATACTGATAATACAATTACTACTGTGTTTTTAATGTTCCAAGATTTGACTTACATCTCCACATTGCGTTATCTTTGCCTCTTCTTATGACTGACATTTTTTGATCCTAAGATGTTCATAGAGAAATATATTCCTTGATTTGATTGCTTTGTTAAACACCATTTTTGCCAGTATAGCTGACAGCAATAGGATAAATATGTACCAGAACTGGCCTTGGCCTGGCTGAAGTAATATTAATCAGGCCCACATAAAATAACTATTTTTTAAAGACCAGTGATCTGAAGCTGCTTATAGCCTTGAATCAGTCGCTCAAGGATACGTTCTTGAGCTGTTGCTCCTTGAGGTCATATATTAGTGAGGCTGATTTGATCTTTTTAACTTAGGTCCCAGGTGCCATCTATCTGTGAAAGAAAGTGTTATTTATGGGGTCAGGAATGCCTTTAAATGACTTTGATCTTTTCTCCTTGTTATTGTTTTCAGAACTTTCCATATTAACTTAAAATGAATCTAGTAGCTATAATGTCACAAAAATACAGGCACTCAGTTTATCTCCTGAAGAGCAATGTTTGGGTGCAGTGGCAGATAGCACTTGTTTTGAAGGGCTTTGCCCTGAGGCTGCTCTGTATTCTGAGTGCTACGAAGATGTGTCTAAATGAAATCAATCTTTGACACTTGAACTTGAGTCCTGTGCTCCATTATGGCAGGAGTACTCTGCAGCTCTCAGACTTCCTTCTGTTTCCCTCTGACTCTGCAGCACATCACTAATCCCATGGCCCTGCAACCCAGTGGGAGTACTGTGTTTACTCTCAGGAGGAGACTGGGCAGCACATCCCACTGCAAAGCATGCAGGAGGATGAGTTACCCTATAGTGACACTTTTCCTGCAAAGAGCACTATGTCCTTATTAGTACAGAGGCTTTCAAGTATTTTCAAAAGCTTCTGTGGTTTGAAAGAGAGAGATACCATGACGCTTGATATTTTCCAGATTTGAATGCTACTTACTGATATATCATAAGAAAAAAATTGCTCAGTGCTTCTTTTAATAAATCAGGTAAATCAAATATTCAGTGTACTCATCTAATGGGGTTGGTTTGTTCAAAAGATAGTTACTGTAGTGAATAAAAAAACCATCCTGCTGGTGATCTGGGTACAATATGGATTAAATTTTGAATTAATTATTCCCAGGAGTGCCTACAAGTAAACCGGCATTTTGCCTATAGTTGTTTTGTTAATAATAACAGCATTAATGATAATAGCCCAATCCCAGTTGCACATTGCATTTTTTATTATTTAGAAATGTTGTATATGTTCACATTTCATCTTTTTAAAAGAGAATCAGGTGTGGAAGAAATTTATTGTGCTAAAGGAAAGAGTTGAACTGTAAACAGTGGAGTATCAAACATACACACAAATACATGCCCTTCCCTTTCAAATGGTCTTTGCCTGTGATTAGAAGTAAAATTTAGATGCAGTTTTGTGGCACTTGCTCCATGCACTCAGAGATGTGGAAATGACTCACCTTGAAATATGTCCAGGTAGACAGAGACTATGGCTCAAATGAACCCAATGAATTGTGTAGACTTCAATGGACAGGCACACCACTAAAGCACTGTACAGTACTCTGAAACAACCAAGATTCAAATTGCTTTATCTTTCACTGCACAATCATATCATTTTTCATTATATTTCTTTGCATTACTTTCATGAGAATTGTTACATTATCAAGCAGAGCAGAAAAATGAGACATAGGAGTTACAGTTTCCTGCAGAAGTGCCAGATATAAAAGTTTTCTCTTTATCACATTCTCTTTCTTAGGCAGCCTGCCAACTATTGTCTTTGAATGAACAAAGCTCTGGAAAGCTTTCAGAATGTGAATACATCTTTTTCAAGCAACTTGGTTCATTTAAACTATTTTTGAACATTATCTATGCATTAACAATAACGCATTTTCAGGTGTTCTTCTGAGCATCCCATTAGGCTGTACCTCATAACTACTTGTTTGGTAAAGGATCCAATTTGCCCCAGATTTATGAGACTACTAGTCAAGCATGATGCAGGATTATATCACAGCTCTCCAGTGAAAAAAAATCATTTAAAGCAGACTTGCTTCTCACTGCTGGTTTGATCTGCTTGGTCTTGGCAGATTATTGCATCCACACAACTCACAGGCTACTTTTGCTCTACTGAAATATTTTTAGGGATTGAGATTCTCATTGCTGTCTCTCTGCATGAACTTATTTATTAGCTATAGTAATGAATGAATTATCTGTACTTCCTTAATAGGATCAGGTTTTAGTTTATCTATTTGATGGAAGGAACCAATGGCTCTGGTAAACACTGTAAAGCATCCTGTTACAGATTTAGATACCTGGTTGCAGCAAAGAACAAAATGCACTAGGCAGGATGTTTTTTGCATTTATTAGACTGCAGATGACTAGCCTGATATTCTCAGACAGCATCTAAAATTCTTGGACTCCTCACTTTTGCTTTTCTGTGATGCATCTGAGTCCACTCATTGTCCACACAGAGCAGTTCTGATTACAGCAACACATTTGCTACGAGTTGAAAGCACCCCCAACCTTCGGTAGCTGAAGCACTGATGTGAATAACAAGGGAAATGCATAGCTCTTTACATCAGGTACAACGATTTCCTGGTAAAGCAGCTGTGTTGATACCGCTCTTGATTGTGAAGCTAGAGAGATCTCTGCAGTTTCTGTACAGACAGGCAGCCCAAAAGGGAGAGGCTTTGGGGAAAAAAAAAAAAAAAAAAAGAAAAAAAAAAAGTCTGGTTTTATGTTTTCACTTTCCTAAGAGGATAGTCTGTCAATGATTAACTAGCTTTAGCTGAAACTGAGAAAGCTGCATACATTCACAACTGTTTAGGAACACTCTGTCTTGGTGTCTGAAAGATTGCTTAGATCAGGCTACTCTGAAACTTATGTAGGTTTTCCTGCACAGCTTGCATTACCATATTCTTCTAAATTTTGGTTGGTTTGTAGTTACTTACAGAGTGTGTCTTGAATTGTGAAAACTGTTCTATGCATAAGAATTCTCCTTAGGAATATGCAAAGCAAACTTCAGGAGTGATACAAGAAAAAATAAAAAAAGAAAAAGTCTTTACATAATAGCCAACATTACATCATCTGTTTCAAAGACATATTAGAGATCCCTTGGAGTAACAAGAAAATACAGAGTTCTTGTTTGGGAACAGGAGAGTTATTAGTTACTTATA
Source organism: Campylorhamphus procurvoides (assembly GCA_013396655.1). Classification (NCBI taxonomy): domain Eukaryota; kingdom Metazoa; phylum Chordata; class Aves; order Passeriformes; family Dendrocolaptidae; genus Campylorhamphus; species Campylorhamphus procurvoides. Next base: position 1,231,813 of record WBMV01009291.1, on the reverse strand, counting down.
TATATATTAGTTGTTTTGAGAAAATATGTCTTGGTGATTTGAATTTTAAACAAAAGAACACTGAGAAAAGAGATGTTCAATATTAGGAAGGATTTGCATATCAGCTAGGTGTTCACAACCAGTCAGGCACAACTTGTTCCTTTGTGAATGATCTTTTATGTGTATGTTGGGGTTGCATGGCAAGATTTGGGTAATGGGGAAGGTACAGGGGTGGCTTCTGTGAGAAGGTGCCAGAAGCTTCCCCCATGTCCAGCTGAGCCAATGCCAGCTGGCTCCAAGACAGACCCACTGCTGGCCAAGCCCAAGCCCAAACCCATCTGTGAAAGTGGTAGCACCTCTGGGATGACAGAGAAAGGGAGAGAAAGCAGCAGTGGCAGAAGCTGGAGAGAGCTGGAGAAGCTGGGACAATATGTGAGAGAAACAGCTCTGCAGACACTAAGGTCGGTGAAGAAGGAGAGGGTGGAGGAGCTGGGATTCCCCTGCAGCCTGTAGTGAAGACCATAGTGAGGCAGCTGTGTCCCTGCAGCCCATGGACGTCCATGGAGATGCAGAGATTCACCTGCAGCCCCTGGAGGATCCCACACTGGAGTAAGTGGATGCCTGAAGGAGGCTATGACCCCGTGGGAAACACTTGAGCAGGCTCCTAGTGGCCCTGTGGCCTCATGAGGAGAGGAGCCTATGCTGGAGTAGATTTGCTGGAAGGACTTGAGATTCCTTGAGGGACTTATACTAGAACTGTTTGTTCCTGAAGGACTGCACTGCATGGAGCGAATCCATGCTTGGAGCAGTTAGAGCAGCCTGTGGGAAGGACTCACATCAGAGAAGTTCATGGAGAGCTGTCTCCTGTGGGAGGGACCCAGGCTGGAGTGGTGAAAGAGTTTGAGGAGTCCTCCCCGCAGAGAGGAAGAAGCAGCAGAGGCAAGATGTGATGAACTGACTGCAGTCCTCACTCTCTGTCTCCCTGTGCTGCTGGTGGGGAGGAGATAGAGAATTCAGGAGTTAAGTCTGTGGAGAAGGGAGGGATGGGGAAAAGGTATTTTAAGATTTGGTTTTATTTCTCATTATCCTACTCTGACTTGATTAGTAGTAAACTAAATAAATTTTCCCCAGTTCTGCCCAGTATGGTAATTGGTGAGTCATCTCTTCCTGCCCTTATCTTGACCCATAAGCCTTTTGTTATATTTTCCCTCCTCTGTCCATCTGAGGAGGGCAGTGATAGATTGGCTTTGGTGGGCACCTGGTATCCAGTCAGAGCCAGCCCACCTCAGCGTGACTACACAGTGCAGTGATTTGAATACTAGGCAAACAGATGTTTTATAGTCAGTATTTCCAAATGTCATTGACTAAAGTCGGGGCCCCAACACCATATTTTGTTAATTTCATAAAGACATATATTGTTTCCATGCATATTTGCATTTGAAAACATCATTTCAAATTAGTCAAGGAAAAAAATGTGTATCATGCAGGTAAAAGTAATATTAATATTTAAACACTTAAAGTGGCCACTTTATGCTTGAACCGAGTTTTTCTTTTTTGTTCTGGTTTGTTTGTTTGGGGTTTTTTAACAAGGAAAGTGCTTTTTCTGTCAACAATTTTTAAATTCTAAACTATTTAACAATTAAAAGCTGTGTCAAGTTCTTTTTATTTTCATTTTAGTCTTCTACTTTTCAAAGAGATAACTTCATTTTTTCTACATCATCCCTGATTTCGGAACCCTTAGGCCAATACGTACCTTCAAAGTATGCTTTCACTGCCACTGAGTGACATAATCAAGCATTTCATAATTATTTTCTCTGAACATGTTTACAGGCTTCATCACCCTTTTTTCATCCACTTAGTTGATGATTCTGAGCACAAGGAAGACTTAAGTGGCATGAAATATTTCCAGTAATTCTGACTGAATAGAAAAACACTTCAATTATCCTGGTCTGAATGGCAAAGAATGTCATCTTTGTCACACACAGATTTCATATGGAACAAAACAGCATACCTGGGCAGCAGGAGATGAGACACCATTAAGAAACAATTTCATGACAAGCAGCACAGATAAAAGACAGTTGTTTCCCTACACATTATAATATACACAGGGCAACTTAAACCTTCATCTTTCCCAAAATAGGTGAGAACTAAGAAAAGCACAAGGATATATTTTCAGTCTTAAATACTTCTTAATATTTTTTAAAAGTATTTTAGAATGCATCCTAAAAATTCTTTGGTTAACAAAATGTGTCTGTGATTGCTACATAAGAAAACTCCCTTCAGTAATCCAGCTGACAGAATTATTTTTGCCTTTGTATAGCATTGACCTGAAAACTAGATCCATTAATATGGGGACCATTCAATGTTGTTACGTTTTTCTTCAGTGGTTGGTAGTTATATGGCCATTTCTAGTAATTTTTAACTGGTGGAGCCTGCCTCTATTAAGTAGGACTGCTAGTCAGCAAGACACTGGGCTGCAGCCTTAGGAAAAGCAATGACTCAATGTGTGACCTTGGCAGGTTACTCGATTACCACCCACTCACAATCAATCAGTCCCTCCGGAAAACTGAGTGAATAAAAGTCTCACTGAAAATCATACTCTCTAAGCATTGAATTTCCATGGATAGAATTACAGTATTTTTAGGAAGTAGAAAAATATTTAATTTCAATTTTGCTGGTAGTCCCTGCACTTAGAGTTGGTATTTTATTCATATATATAAATATTTACATATATATAGAAATGATGACTTCTCTAAGAAGAGGGGAATCTAGCTGTAAGACTCAGGGTATGTCTATGTAAGCTCCTAATTTTACACTAGAGGGGTGGATTAGATCAAAAGAGGCAGTGCTGAGCCCCCTAATCCCATATAACCTGTGGGTCTTGGATATTATTGGGTTAGATACAGTCTGGTCTCCTGCATCAAACGTGGTCATGGAACATGCAGCTTGAACATGTTTGAAGGGCCAGGCTTTGCTTCTTATGTCTGTGTGCATTTGTGACTGCAGTGCACGGAATGCACTCAGGAGAGGAGCTTCCCATTGAGTTTCCTCCAAAAGAAATCCAATTCCAATCCCCTGAACTGCATTACAAGTTCTGAGACATGGGAAATGAGGACACTCAGGGCTCCTCTTCAAGCCCACACTGCTGTTCTAACCCAAAGTCCTAACAGAGATGAAACCACAGGCTCTGAATGGGATGAAGGCCACTAGAAGTATTTGCCTTAGGTTTGAAAAGAACAGAGAGATATTTTATTGGGTTATTACTCAGTATGCCAATACTAGGTTTCACATAACTCTGCAAATCCTGAAAGTCAGAGATGCCATAGTCAAGACATATGCTACCACTAATGATGAGTGAAAGGTGAAAGGGAAAAAATAATCTGATCACTGAGCAAAATTTCACAGACTGCAATATTTTTGCTGAAATGCTTCCCAATTTCTTGCATACAGCCAGCTAGAGGTGAGGAATGCTGGTCTCCATGCGCAGGGAAAGGAGGCTGGTATAAAGATGTATTTCACAGTTAACTCCTACAGCCACATTTCTGTCTTGCAATACTGGAGAAGCACATGCATAGACCCTACCACTTCTCCTCTGGTTCTCTGTCCTTCCTTCAAACACTTCACAGCAAAGACACAAAAAAGCCTAGAGCTGTCATTCTGGTGGGACAGCCGTTGAGACCTTCAATTGCCAATACACCTATTCCCCACCACGGCTTAAAACTCAGGAGGCAATATAAGCTTATTCCTTTGGAACTGAGGCTGAAAGGTTTGTTTAAAGGAATCACTTATTTTCTGATCTTTGAGATATATTTTAAGAGACATTTATTAGTTTTACCACTGTTTAGAGTGTCCACATAAAACTGACAGGACAGTCATTAAAAACCAACAATATAATATAATCCCAATGAAAATAGAATTGATAAAGAAAACAAGATTGGAATGGCAGCTTTGGGGGCAGTTTTCTTCATGTGTTTACCGAGCAGGACTGCATACCTTATTTCTTCCCTCCCTACTACACTTAAGGAAAATTACAGGTATTTGCATTGACAAGTACTATTCAGTAAGGTCAGACACCATAACATTTTCCAGTGGTTCATATTAGTTTTTCAGAGCAAAATACCAGATGGAATGAAATACTTATTCCATTGCTGGTTTGCCTTCTTTTCATGAGTGTTTCATAGCAATAAAATTGTTAGTCACATGCTGTAAGACTAAAAAATGAGTGAAATTGGAAACTTTTTGCATTCCTAAACATTTTTGAATTAATAAGATGAGAATATTGGAATACAGTTCCATGATACTGGACAACCAAGACAATAAAACTTACTCCAATTACATTAAGTGTCTAGAATTTAAGATCATAAAATAAAGAATAAGACCAATAGTTATGCTGGTACCAAACTGCAAGTTCCTGTGCAGGCATAGGAAAGAGAGGGACACTACTTGAATTCAGTGGTGTTCATGGGGCTGCTTGCAGGTATTAGAATTTAAATTTTCAACCAGGAAAAATCATCAGATCTCATTGATTTCACAGGCATTAGAGATAACCTCAAGTTTGTCACTCTGAGTGTTTGAAAGTCATGTTCCTCACAGATCTTTTTATAATAGAGGTATTAATTACCATTAATTACTGTTTGGTTGACAAAGGGAGATCAGTATGTCTGAGGAGATTTTACCTTCAGTCCAGAAGTTCCCCACTAGATTCAGACCATCTTTCTGTCCTGTCAGTAGCCAGTTGTGATGCAGTGACCAGATAGCAATACTTGCTCAGGTTTGTTAAGCATCCTAGCTTCAAAGCCACTGAGACACAAGACATCACACCCTACATGCATAAGACAAAGGATCAAGCCACCAAGAAGCACTTTCTGTTTACAGCTGCCTTGCTACCAAGTTTGCACATCAAGGTATGTCATGTCATTAGAAAATGCAGAGTCAATAATTGTGCATATGTGTGTAGATGGCAAGTTCCCAAACTTACACTCTCAGCTGTTGGTGGCTTTGCACGTCTGGGGACTTGAAGGTTGGGTAAGCCTTCCAGAGCTGACCTCTCTAATACAGAAGATACCTGGGTCAATGGTGTATTTTGCTTGCTATCCCTTCTTCCCTGTTGCTCCAGACTGCTGAGCTCAGCAAAACACTACAATTAGTTTTTTTAAAAGATAGAGGTTTGGCTTTGTATTTTGGTTACATTCAAGCCAATAAGAATTTTTCTCACGTTAATCTAACTAAGTGAATCAAAGAGAGTGACTGTGCAATGCAGGACCATGGTGACCTTCTTGACCAGGAAGTGGGGCCTCAGAAAAAGTTGTTCTGGTGCTGCTGGGCAATTACTGGATATTCTCATAGACATGAGAATGTGGCCTCTTTCCAGTGAGAAGAGTAAGTCTGAACAAGAGGATACATCTGGTTGCCTATACCTATAGGTTGTTCTATACCTATAGAACAGTCCCTCGTAGTCCTCTGCCAAAGCTACATCTCTGTGTAGGTAAAATGGAGTAGGACCGCAACCATGGCCTTTGCTGACGTGGGAGTTTGGGGAGGGTGAGGGGGCACACAGATTGGGATCCCATACCCCATAGAAGTGGGGACACCACACAGGTGGGGACCCCACTCCCAGGAGTGGGATGAGATCCCTGACTCCAGGATTGGGGCAGCATCTCAGTGCCCACCTCTGCCACTTTCTGTGAGATGCAAAGGTCCAAACAACCCGAGTCCAAAAAAACCCAGGCACGAGCCTTTGGATGCAGCAGGAGCCAGAAGGACTTCATGACATTAGAAAGGACTTAGTCTGACACTGGTTGTGTCAGACTCGCTTGCCCATGCATGGAGCGTGCCAGTGGCACCACACACAACATGATGCAGACCGCTAAGGGTAGTGTGTGTTAAAAGAAATCAGAGCAGTCATGACACAAGGACTACAGGACAGCCAGAACAGGGATAACCACTCCTGTCATGTGCCAGAAAAGCATGCTGTATCTTCAGCAAGCAGACTGAGGTGTTAGGAGTATAGACATACACAAAACACATTCCATGGCTTGGGAATGACAAGGCACCTCCCAAAAGCAGCACAAGGCAGCATTCTCACATGTCATATTCACATAATGCCAAACAAAACAGAACTGCAAATGAAACTTATTATCTCTGCTTGTGCAGAAATTACTGGTTTTTAATAAAATACCCATTCCAGTTCTGAGTTTGACTCCCAGACAATACGGAAGCTATTGAATTGATGTAATCTCTTCTGTCACTCTTATTCTATGCCAATGGGTGGAGGATCAGTGACCCAAACTGTAGTGATTTGTTCCTGCCATAAGGGCAATACTTTTGCATCCATATCTCCCGTGTATGTGTTGGTACTGGCAGAATAGTCATCTGTGCTTTTCATCCTAATAAGTGCAGGTTCTGCCTAGAGTCAGGAAGTCTTTATGTATATAATCTTGATAGTTAATTGCTTTGTCTTTATATAACCTTGAGAGTATGTCAGATTCTCATTTTCTAATTTCTATAGTTATTGTATTTTAGGAAAAAGTCTGTTTAGTGTTTATCCAGCAGTCAGAATCCTCAAGGTGTATATACTCTATGATAAATACCAAAAGACTTCTTTTTAAAAAGCATTTTAAATCTCCAATTTACTGCCAGTGTTTATATATGAAACAGAAGTAAAAAATATTGCCTGTATTAAAAGGGACAGGGTGTTAGCAGCTGGTTCACCAGTAATAATCCAGAATGTAGAATCATGAAAGTGTATCTGTTTACAAAATGCTCAAAATAGTTTGATAGAACAGTTTTACAATTGTTTGCACAAATGCTGAAAAGATTTAGTAGGAAGCTTCAATCTTTTCAGTTCTCGATTTTAGAATATTAGAATTTTTACTAATTTGTAATAAAACAAATGTTAAAAAAATTTAGATAAACCAGCAAATGAAAATGTAACAAGCTCATATGTTGTAATTTTTGTATTAGCAGAAAACACAAGTGTGAAATGGTAAATAAGGAACATACGCAGTGAACTAATACTGAGCACAAATGCAATATGGAAACCTGTTTCTGAAACATTTTAGCATTTTTACACTTGAAGATACAGAAGGTATGAATTAGTAGTTCACTGTACACAAAATGAGGCAACTACAAAAGATTTGGATTACGTGACTGACACTTTTTACACTCTTGAAGAGAATTTCAGAAATATCTAAATTACTTACATGAAGTCACTGATAATTAACCTTCTTCATTTCTTGCAAGCTTTTGAAAATACTTAAGGATTCAGGCTAGAATTTTTATGAGCTTGAAACTCATTCCTGGAGCTAGATTTCCAGAAGAGGTTAGCATTCAACTCCCACTGAAATGCTAGAATAAACAGCCATATATCAGGAGTTCAAGAGGACAGCAAGTCAAGCTCTGTTAGAGCTTTCAAAGGTTATTTGAAATAGTAACAAACATTTCTCAAACATTTTAATTAAAATAAAGCAAGGAAAAAGAAATTTGTGAAGAAGGTCAAGATTAAAGATAATCTTAAAAGGTCCTCAAAACTAAATGAGCATTTGCTTCACTTGTCAATACAGTTAATGATGCTGAATTTGAGGGCAAAGCAGGACTGATAATGGGAATGCAAATCATCTCAACTTAAATGAAAGCAAATCCCCAAGATATTAGTGAATTTTGACCAAAGCTTTGTAAGAGCTGCCATATCAACTTACAGATTCTGCAGTAAGGTTTTTCTAACATTATATTTCTTACCTTGTTTATCAAATGTTCACCATGTTTAACAAAAAGGAGAATCCAGGACATGGGTAGTTTGTTTCCTCCTATTTGTTTTGTTGCACTTAAAAACCACTGACTTTTTGTCTTTTACTGCAGATCTTAACATTGTTATAAGAAATCATTCTGTGGACAATTGGTGCAGATGGTGTGGTTGCATGTGGAGCAGCTGTTCTGCAAGTCCTTCTGAAATAAACATCTCACATCTCACACACTGTTGCCCAAAATTACAAGTACTGGACGGTGTTAGCCAGTGTTTCATATCCATTTTCTGAAGAGCGATATCCTACATGTCCAGAGGGTACTAAAAGCACTACCCATACTTAAGAAGACAGAAAAACATGCTCTTGGTCACTGTAGGACAAACATCTGGAGGATTTTAAAAGGGTGGGTTGAGGAGATGGCAGTAGGTAAGTGTTGAAAGAAAAGTGTTTGCAAACAGAATCCTTGCAGACATTGCTGTGGATTACATCTCAGCCTTATCATTTTTGTCCCTATGAATCAAACTGCATATCTTAAGCTGACCAGTTTGCTGGCGACATAAAATGAAGGGGTGCAGCTGATGCCAAGGAGGATCCTCACCACTTACAGCAGGAGCCAGGAGTAAGAAGCTAGTGACTTGCCGAGCCACTTAGATGCTCAGAAGTCTATGGAGCTGGATGGGATTCATCCTACAGGTGATGAAAAAGCTGGCAGAAGGGTTTGTTAAGCTATTCTCTATCATTTATCACCAGTCCTGGCTAACTGGGGAGGTCCCAGATGACTGAAAATTGGCCTATGTGATGCCCAACTACAAGAAGGTCTTGAAGGAGGGTCCAGGNAAAATGAAGGGGTGCAGCTGATGCCAAGGAGGATCCTCACCACTTACAGCAGGAGCCAGGAGTAAGAAGCTAGTGACTTGCCGAGCCACTTAGATGCTCAGAAGTCTATGGAGCTGGATGGGATTCATCCTACAGGTGATGAAAAAGCTGGCAGAAGGGTTTGTTAAGCTATTCTCTATCATTTATCACCAGTCCTGGCTAATTGGGGAGGTCCCAGATGACTGAAAATTGGCCTATGTGATGCCCAACTACAAGAAGGTCTTGAAGGAGGGTCCAGGACAGGCATGTCAGCCTGACCTCAGTGCCTGGTAAGGTTATGGAACAGATCATCTTGAGTGCAATCACACAGCATATATAGGACGACCAAAGGATCAGATGTAGTCAGAATGGATTTAGAAAGGGCAGGTCCTGTCTGACCACTGTGATCTTCTTTTATGGCCAGGTGACCCACCTAGTGGATGAGGGGAAGGCTGTGGATGTAGTCTACCTGGACTTCAGCAAGGCCTTTGACACTTTCTCCATGGCAATCTCCTGGAAAAGTTGGCAGCCCACAGCTTTGACAGGTCTCCCTTCACTGGATTCAGAACTGACTGGATTCCTTGGCCCACAGTGTGGTGGTGAATGGTGCTGTATCCAGTTGGCATCCAATCACTAGTGGTGTCCTCCAGGGATGAGTGTTGGGCTCAGTCCTGTTTAGTATCTTTATTGATGAGATCTGCACATGGGGATTGAATCTACCAGTAGCAAATTTGCAGATGACACTAATTTGGGCTGAAATGTTGATCTGCTGGAGGACAGAAACATTCTGCAGAGGGATCTGGACAGGCTGGATATATGAGCTGAGGCCAATGGTATGAGGTTCAAGAAGACCAAGTGTCATGTCCTGCACTTTGGCCACAACAACCCCATCCAATTCTGCAGACTGGGGGAATGTGGATGAAAAGCAGACCAGCAGAAAAGGACCTGGGGATGCTGGTTGACAGTAGCTGAATGTGAGGCAGCTGTGTGCAGATGTGGCCAATAATGGCATCTTGGCCTGTAACAGCAATAGTGTGTCCTGCAGGATTGTCCCCCTGTACTGGAGGGGCACTGGTGAAGCCACACTTTTAGTTTTGTGTCCAGTTTTGGGCCACTCCCTAGAAGAAGGGCATTGAGGTGCTGGAGTATGTCCAGAGAAGTACAACAGAGTTGGTGAAGGGTCTGAAGCCCATAAAATGAAGGGGTGCAGCTGATGCTAAGGAGAATCCTCACCACTTACAGTAGGAACCAGGAGCAGCTGAGGGAGCTGAGGTTGTTTTACCTGGAGAAAAGGAGGCTCAGGGGAGATCTTATCCTTCTCAACAACTACCTGAAAAGAGGTTGTATCCAGGAGAGGGTTGGTCTCTTCTCCCAGGGAGGGGACTTACTCTCAGGCTATACCAGGGGAGGTTTAGGTTGGACATCAGGAAGAAATTCTTCACAGAAAGAGTGATTACACATTGGAATGGGCTGCCCAAGGAGGTGGTGCAGTCATGGTCCCTGAAGGTATTTAAGGACAGACTGGACATGGCACTCAGTGCCATGGTCTAGTTGACATGGTGGTGTTCGGTCATAGGTTGGACTCAATGGTCCCAGAGGTTTTTTCCAACCTAATTAATCCTATGATTCTGTGACAAGGATCACGGGGAATGAACTAGGTGGCAGGTACAGAGATCTGTATGTATCACCTTTCATTCAGGCATCTCACTTCAGCTGCTGAAGAAGGCTGTTGCCCAGAAGCAAATAAAAGGAGACAGACAGGACAATTCTGCTCTGTCCCTTGCTGGAAGCAATTACATCTCTTCATGGACTACACAAGGAGCACATAGCCCTCAAAAAACTAGTTGAAGACACGTAAGAGGAACTTGTGCTGGGAGTTAGAAGGTAATGAACGAAAATTATCATGAGGAGATGTAACAATAGCTCATTTTTTGTTTATAAAACAATACAATGCAACACTAGGCAACATTTGTTGTAAAGGTAGTGAAGCATCATTGCTGTTGTAGAAGGCACTCATGACACCTCATCTTCAGTATGACACATAACTCCACCAATGCTCAAGCAGAGTGACTTTTGGCTTGGAAAAGGTGCAAAATAGCACCACTGGTATCAGCCAGAGTGCACTGGGCTTTGCTTACTTGGTTTGGCAAAATGCAGGCTAAGAAAACACATGGCTGCTAATAAATACTTGTTGAGTTAAATGCTAAGAGCAAATAAAGCTGTTTATGCTAAGGGACAATGCTTGTACAAGAACAACTGGGGGTAATAAACTGAACAAGTACCTTTAAACACTGAAGCTACTGAAATAAATCTATCCACAAATCTGTCTGGAACAACTTTCCAGAAAGAGTAACATGAACAAAAGTTTCAGATATTTAGAATTAAATTAAGGAATTTTATGAAGGGAATTTCTCTGCAAGGGCAGAGAACTGGCTGCAATGACTAAAGAGATCTTATCTTCAGTGCTAAGCTCTTCTGACTGTCTGTCAGTGAACACGGGTACAAGAGTTGCTGGTTGCTGAAATATCTAGCAAATCTATTCCAGCTGACTTGCTGAGCTGATTTTAAAAAGGAATCTGCAATTTAAAAATAAAAGCCTAAATGTATTTTGATATTGAATTAAGATCAGACAAAATTGACAGCAAAAAGTATAAAACCTCCTGTGTACAAAGCTTGTGATTTCTGTCTGGATTTGCCATTCTGAGGGCTGCCTCTCATTCAGACTTGGGAACAGAGGCAGTTTATCATGCCACTGCGGTAGTGTCACTGTCAGATGGCCAGCCTGTGATCTGTTTTTGCAGAAGTGCATACCAGGAGGAAAATGTAGATTCTTTGGTCTCTGGGAAATGAATTGTATAACCTAGGGACAATGAACAACCTCCATCATTATGGACAGCCCTTCTCTGTTTCCCATGTCTTTTGCCCGAAAACCAAGCCATGTGTTCTTCATGGCATATGGCTATCATGTGAAGACAAGACATTCATTTGAATTATTAGATAAAAATACATCTCCCATGTTAGCAATCGAAATTGATGTTGTCGTCTCCCTCTGATGGCATGTTTTGGTTTTGGTTTTGGCTTTGTTTTATTCAAAAACCAGGATGAGAGAGGGAAGTTGGGAGTTAAGGGATTTGGAAAGCTGGGGGTACATCATGGAGATTGACTGGCTTAGAAAGAGAGAATGAACAGATAAATGAGAGATGCAGTCGAAAAGATTCAGGATACATAAAAAAATAGGAAAAATGGACAGATAGGAATCTAAAGAAATCACCATTATTAAAGACATGAACCACAGTGTTACTCACACAGAAGCCTGTGTGCTTTAATCCCCTTTGTAGTGTTCTGCTTTTTAGACTATAAAGTCTACAGGCAGGACTTTGTCTTTCTTATGCTGCAGTCAGATTTTTTCAATCGGAGACCAGAGTAATTGAACATTTACAAAATGTGGAAAAATAGCAGACAACTTCATTCTTGCCAAATAAATAGCACAGACAACTGTTACTTTATTATGACTTCATGATCCATGAAAACTTTCATTACTGGTGAAGGACACACTCTAATTACATGTTGCTTCTAACTTAATGTTGTGTACTATGAGTCTGACAAGAAATTTTGTTCAAACATTAACTTCAACTAGTAACCGATATTATCAGAGCATGGAGGGCCTTTGTTGCATAAATGAACATTTAAAAAGAACAAACAAAATATTGTCTTGATGTCTATTTGAAATAAAAGAAAACAAATACCTGTAATTTGTGAATTTGATAACTTTATAGATAATGTTCCAGCACTGAAGATTTTGTATCTATATTATGATGCTATTTCATACTAACAGTCAAAATAAAAATTCTTACACTTCAGTGGCCTTATAGAAAAACTTTGTGCCCTGCATGATGATGTTTTCCTGTAAAAATTCATGCCTAGGTCCTGTAGCTGAAGTGCTAAGCTAATCTCCCTTTTTCTGTAGAGATAATAACGTGCTAATAGAAATTTCTGACAAGTGACTTGTATTATCTAGCAATTAGCGACAGCCACTGCAATAGAATTGAAACATCAGGAAGGACAAAATGTGAAAAACTACCTTATTTTCTCCCTGGAACCATTGCTCTGTTGGAGCGTTGAGCTCCTGAGAAGCAAAACCTTTGCAGAGTTGATTTAATGGAGACATTTTGAAACATACAAATACATTCGTTTTATCTTTCCTCATCAGTAGCTTCAGATAGTCCAGGAATATGAGTGAATTTCTCCAAATACTGTGTTATTTAAGTAACATTATAGAGAAGACCATAAATATAAGTTTGTGGCATAGAAAGCACTGTTTAGTTGCAAAATGCAGCTGAAGAATTACCCTCTGCCAAAGACTGTCGTTGTCTTGCTCAGCATGGAAATTCGGTGGCTTTCTCCCTTTCCAGGTATGCCATCTTAAATTAACCAGTACAAATGAAATGAGGCATGAGCACAGTGCAAGAGTACAATTCAAATAATGTGTCTCATTCACAGGTCCATCTCGTTTCCCAGTGCTTTTTTTTTTTTTTTGCTGAAAGAAACATGATAGATCAGCAGGGTCACAGCAAGAAGAACAGAGACATCAGAAGAAAACTTCTACTTCAGCTAGTCACCCAGTGCTGCCAGAGAAGTGAGCTGCTGCTTCCCAGGAGCTCTGTGCTGCTTTGGGACTGGGGTGATAAGAACCAAATGCAAATGGCAGACAGCAGTACCAGTGCACCAGGGTGGACCAAGCCCAGGAGAAAAACTAGGTCAGCTCAACATAATGTGATCAAAGTACTTCATCTCTTCTTTTTAAAAAGTCTTGTTAAATATAGCTACCTTTTCACAAAATTTGGTGTTTGTTTTTTATATCAGCAGATGGATCAGAACAAATGTGATCTTCCTCCCTACCGGCTCTTAAATAATGAGAGATCAGTTCAACATCTCCCTTCAAAAAGATTGGGCCTTCCGATCCAGGGCAGAAAAATTCCTCTTCAACTCTCAATATGTCCTGAACCATCTGATTTACACATACTTTTGCAAACTCTACCATATTTATGTATATTAGAACATACTTTAAATATTTCATAGGATAGGCAGAATAGCCTTGTGCTGATCAACATGTTCCAAACTGGCTGCAGCCTTTTTGCAAGTCAAACATCTTACTTTCTCCTACTCTACACACCATACTAGGAAGGATCTGTGTAAAAAGCACAAAACTACCTCCTTATTCTCCAGCAAATAATCCCTTAAGTGTGATGTTTACACCTTGGGAGTGCCTGACATGAGTTAGACTGTCAATGTGCTTCAACCTCTGTTAAGGTCTATGATCCTGAGCAAGAGAGCCTTAAAATTTCTGTTACTATGCCTTTGCTGTCCTTCCTTCTACTTTGATGTAGAAATTTCAGGGTGGAGGAGAGATTTATTTGTTTTAAACTTGTGTTTGTGCAAGGTTGGTTGTTTGCTTTTATTTTTATGAATACAGGTATCTGTTTGTGGATACAGACACTAAGTGCTATAGTAATAGAAGTAATATATGGGATTAAAAAGAATACTCGGTATCAAGTCGGTTTTTCATCATTAATGAGCAATGTCTTTTTCAAATTGCTAATTTGCACAAGCTAAAATGGGAACTCTGCTGTGAGGAAGGTAGATTCCATCACTACATTCTCTAAAAGTACTATCTTCAGAGGTACATGTTTTGTGATGCTTTTTTGCATTGCCCCTGATTGGGAGAAAACACAGAGGTAATTGTTAAAATGAAGCAGGGCTTAATTCACAATCTCTCGAAAGACAGAGCTCAGATATATATATTTATATGTGTGTGTATATATATATAATCCTAAGATTATAATTCCATCGGGTTTCACTAACACTAGCTCAAATAAGCTTCTCTAAATACAGCTTGTAAAAAGGAAAGATGGTGACAAGAGCTATGTGCACTGAGACATCACTGCTGCTTATGGGAGTACTTATAAAGAAAACTTCCAAACAAATGGACACCAAAGAAAACAAATAAAGACTGTGCTCCTTTTCTTGTCTAAGCAGAGATATTAAAAAACAAACCTCTGTGTCCTAGTTTGTGAGAAAGATTTTCCTAGTTACTAATTATTATTTAGTGCTGCCAGAGTTGTTTTCAAAATTGGAGATAATGCAATATAAACTGATATAGTATTAAAAACAATGGATGGTAAGTAGGCAAAAAAATATAGGTTTAAAGAGATTTTATAGCAACTGCATGTAAGAGTTGGCAAACAGATATAAAAGAGAAGCAAATTTACACAGGTTTACTGTTGGCTTTTTTATCTTAAAAGCAGTAAAAATGTTGCCAGAATTATACACATATTGCTCCCTAATAATTTTAATATTAGTAATTGCTCCCAGAGGTTGAAAATGTATGAGAGGAACCAGTAATGTAGGGACACTCAAAATTTTCTTTACTAATAAAGTATAAAAAGATAATTGGAAAGGTGAAAATAAAGCAAAATATGTTATGTACAATGGTATATCAGGAATTTAAATTGCTTGCAATTAGCTATGCCATAGACTACTCACTCAAAAGTGGAAAATATATTTGCTAAGTATGAAACTTTTTCTGACTTGCAGATAACCAAGAGAGAAATCACTTCTTGAACTAAACTTGTATTACCCATCCATATGCTTTTTATATTATAAAACTATCAAATTTACAATGGGGCTGCAGCTAGATTTGTAGAAGAAATAAAGAAGGAGACAAAATTATACTGCACATAGAACTTCTTGGAGGGAAAAAAAATGGAGAATCTGTTAGTCAGAAAATGCCTCATCTATCCACATGTACATAGGTTGTTTTGATGACAAAATTGTTTCAAAGGAGTAGACTGTTAATTTCCATATGACAACTACAAAGGGAAGGATTTTGAGGGACTCCACTGTTGCAGCAATAGCCATCACCCCAGAAAGGCTGAGATGTCCAAAGGTGTGGTGAGCAGACTAGAATTTACTGTAGGTGGGACAGAATGGGTGACATTCACTTTGCTTAATTTTAGATTACTAAAACATACACATTGACTTCTAAGCTACTTGTTTTCAGATCATTTAAAGCCATGAGGAAGAACTAATGACTTTTAGTTCACTCCAGATCAGGCAGGTCCATATCTCTTCTCTGACAGTGAGAAAGGATCTCTGTGACTAGCTCAGCTGTAGCCATCTGCATTTTATCACATGATTCTGTCCTGCTATGTCACTTTTACTTTGTTTTATGTCCATTTGAAACTCTGAGTCACATCTAAAACTCCAAGTCACATCCCTCAGCAAGTAAACTTTTGGTTTTTGAGATTTCAGCATAGTGCTCCATAGTTCCTGGTAGAAAACCTGTGCAGATGCCGGTGTTGAGATTGCTAAATCTGCAACCAAGACTATGAGCCCAAAGTCTTTGTCAGGTCAGATGGATTTCTAAATTTCTGTGTCAACTGAAAGGGGTCCCCCTGGGGGCTAGAAAGAATATGTAGAAGGCAACTTCCCTTTCGGAAAAAGCTATGTTCATCTTTACAGCAGGAAAAGATAGCACAGATGTCTACTAGTGTACAAGTTTCCTTACAAGCAAAACCTCTGCCTTTCTCCTAGATCTCCAGTTAGTAGATCAGAGACACTGCAATGAATTCACAGCTTAGCTGCTTGTGCAGAGAGTGACTGTGTCACTTTTAAGTAGAGATGTGAGAACAAGTGCCATACTCTGACATGAAGTCAGAATTCCTTACCTAGGACTTTGAGGCTGACCCCCTCAATATGATGAGAAACATGTGGTAGACATAGATTAAAAATAACCATTTGTCTCTATATCCCACTGTAATATTTCATTATGATATCTGCATTTGCTTTTTTATAATATATGTTAGTGTCTTATGAGTAGCATGACACGTTTTTATCTTCTGGAAAATTGTCTATAGATTTCAGTTTCTTTTTCTTTTTTTACAGAAATACTGAAGTATCAGAAGAAACACTTTATACTAAACAGTCCAGTGAAATAAAGCAGCTGATTTGTCACTGATCCAGTCTCCAGGAGTAGGCAGCAGCCTGCTCACAGCTCTTGAACAGCCAGACTAATCATCAAAGCAAGTGCATGCAGAGATAACTCCACAGACCTTTCCCCCACCCCCTAAATTTGTCTGTACTGTCCATGAAAAGCTAAATAGCCAAAATAAAACACAAAGATGCATCCTTTAGAAGAAGCATCTTATTTAGCAGATAGATCACAACACAGAAAACATTATCCTCTACCACATAGAAAACAGCAAGTCCAGAAGAGTTCCTGACACAATGTAACTGGTGTTCACAGCTACAGCAGCATTTTCACAGAATACTTTGAAAAATTAACATAATGCCTATGGGTACTCATGTTTAACACCTAATTTTGCTACCTCTCTACTATAAATACAGGTAAACCCACACTGCAGCAGGTTATCATGTAAGCGCACTCCCATATGATTATAAAATTTTTAAACTATAGAAAATTCTTAATTATCTGTTTCAAATTCCAGTGTCACAGAAAATGCACTGAGTCACAGGGTAGAGGACCCTGACACCCAGGTCACTTTTCTCCACTCAAGAAAATTTACACTGGCACAAATTCTTCACCTTAGTAAGCCCAGAAAGCAAAGAAGGACAGGAGCAGTACTAAAAGAAACTCATCGTGCAGAGGTGGAAATAATGCTATGTTTGTTTATTGTCTTTTTTTTAAAATCTTTTGCACATTGTGATATATTATTTGTTTCTGTGACAGAAGGAGATGAGCAATCCAGGCTAAATATAATCAGGCCAACTTTTTCAGCTGGTTCTTCTTTCTCAGTCAAGTTCTCTGGTTCATTTTAGCCTCTTTTTAGTTATCTTTGACAACTGCATTGATACTTTCTCCTTTCATTTTCTATTATTAAAAAAAGAAAAAAAATCAGCTACATTTATGGATTCCATTGTGAGAACCCAGGAGATGTGGGACACTTTGTGACATTGTAATAAAATAAGATGTTACTCATTCACTTCAACATCAGAGTCTTTGGAAATAGCACTGATATCAAAGCAGTGTAGTGTGGAATTTTAACTGGAGACAATTGATGACAACTCCAAATCTTCTTTCTTCCTTCCAGAGGAAAAAGATTGATGTAGAGACATTGCTATCTTAAAATGTGTTCATTATAAGAAATTTCACTTATAGAAGACTGATCGTGACTGTAGGATAGATAACCTAGCTAACACTGGGGCTTTTTTGCCATTTAAAAATATATGCAGCTTTAAATGTAATTTCTGATACCTGTAAGTTTTTCTTTAGTTACCAATTTGTCTACTTATAATTGAAAATATATTTCAGATCTTTAGCTTTTCTTAATCTTTACATGAAAGGAGGATTTTGATAACTGAGGTTTTGTGGTGATTGCCGTTGCCACTTAAACTGCTTGATAAACTGATTTAGAGACTCATCCTGTAATTAATAATGTGTGAACAGACTGTTGCACCCTTACAGAGATCCACAGATGTCTGCAGGACTTCTTGATGCTTTATCATTCCAAAGCATGCTGTTAGATCAAGACCCTGAAAGGTTAAACTAGAGCCCAACCCATGCCATTTTGATAATGTGGACTACTTTAAAAACTATATTGAAAACCTGAAAAATTATGAGGTTGGGTCAGTTCCTGTATTTCATTTGTCATTTTGAAGGTATAGTGTATCAGTTTGGGTTTGTTTGGGGGTTTGTTTGTTTTACTTCAAACTTAAGGGAAAAGAAAAAGCAGCATAATGGGAATAACACCTTGAACATGAAAATACTAAACTAGGAATATGGAATGCTGAATGTTTATATATTCACAGGAATCTTCCAAATATGGAAAAACTACCAGAGCCTTGCAGGAAGTATGATTAACAGATCTTTGAAAGTTATCAAACTCCCTGGGTTTTGAAGTGGTAGGAAAAGTTACATTATATGAAAAAAGGAAGAGATTTTATTGTTTTACTGAAGTTATTAGTCATTACAGGGTTTGAAATCAGTAGCAAACTATTTTTTGTTAGCAAAATAGATGCATCTTTGATTTGTGTGTATGCTACACATCTGAAGAACTTCCTTGATTTTTGTAAGGAGTTGTTAAGACTCTTCAGTTTAATTAAGGTAGTAAATTTGGACTCATGTCTCTTGCAAAAGTACTGGCAGAAAATTACAGACTTTCTTTAGCAAAGGAAGAAAAATTAAATTCTATTATTACAGATATATAGAGAAAATGGAGATGAGGCTAGCACTTTGTATTAGTATTTCTTTTACAATTAATTAGTCCTATTTTGTTTACAAATACTTTGATATTTCTGGCAATATTTTCCTTATCCAGCTGGTGGTCTTCTCTTTATTACAGAGCAACCCACCAGCTTTAAAAAAAAAAAAAAAGATTTTGTCAATACATGAAACTGTCATCTACTAACTGTAATTATAAACTCACATTATATATGGCTACGTGTTATGATATTATGGGCTGGCAATATTCCTGAAGAACATTTTCCCGCATTTTAAACTTTAGAACATATTTCCTATATCTGAAATCTTACAGAAAGTAGAAATTACCTGAACTGAAGCAAAAACATGATTTTGACTTGCTCTGGGTTTTGTTCTTCGTACATGGCCAAAGCCTTCAATACTGGCTACAGACTCAGTTCCATATTCATATGTTATTGAACCTGAAGATAATTAACAAGTTTGGAAAGGTTTTCTAAGAGGTCATTCTCTGTTACTTGAGTTTTGGAGATCAAGGCTGATAATCCTTCTGGAAGGACCTGTTTCCAGTGAGTAGTTTTCAGTCTAAAGCAGGACTCGAGGTACACCTGCAGAACTGCATGATCTGGGTTGGGCATACAGTCAGATCAGTGAAAAAAATTGTCTCATTTGCAGTTGAAATCTCAGGGAAAAAACTGAAGTCATTCAAAATTACAATATTCAGAGTTCTACACTATGTTAGCTCATTAAACCAGACAATTTAAAATACTTGAAAATGCAATACAAAATACTATTATTTTTTTTGTATTTATACTTCTCTTACTATTATACAAGTTGCTCTGCTTTCAGTATGGTGTATTATCAATACTGGAATGTTTCATCTGTATTACAAGCTCAGCCACACTCTGCTTTTGTTTGCAATTGTACTGATCAGTGTCATTTTCACAGTCAGCTCTACAGAAGTCAGTACTGACTCAGGTTACATATTTCATATGACATCAAGCCATCTCAGCCACATCTTCCTGCAAAAAGAGTTATCACTTTCTCCTTGAGAACAAGGACATGCAGTGTTTGATTTATCCTGTCTTTATCCACGCTCTGTTTCTTAAGGAATAGCAAAAGCTATTCTTCTAACCCCTATGTAAGCAGCATGATGGCTCAAGTGTGGCTTTGACTTAAGAAAACCAGGGAGAAAGGGAGGTGACAGGCCAGGTTCAGGGAAATCTTTTTATTCTACTGATTCTTTAGCAGACAAAAATACCACATCTCTTTGTGTGGACTTGAGGCAGCAGAGCTGGGATCAATAGAGATTATACTGTTAACAGCAAGCAGAACACGAGACAAATATAGGTGAGGAAATATGTTTCATCTGCAGCAGCATAGCCAGAGACCCTTTGGAGATGTTAAGGTGTACATTATTTGAATTGTGAGGGATTCATATACTTCATATAACTGTCTTATGCTAAACCTGCAGTAACTATATGTCATACCCTAAGCAAGCTTCCTGTGCTCCCTCTAGGTCAGTAGGAAGAGACAGACACCACATGGCCCAATCCTTACATTCCACCCCCAAGAGCCACCCAAAATATGTGGAATGGATTCCCACTGCAGTCTTCTTACTCTACAGAAAGAAGATAATCAGCTATTTCAGGGTAAAATTAAATGTGTAAAGAACTGGTCTCAGAACTCCATGCTCCCAAGCACAGCTACATCTGGGAACCTCACTGCCTAGCTATGAGTAATGTAAACCTCACAAAAGAAATGATAAAGAATCAGTAAAAACTGCAGTGAGAATAATTTAGCTATTTGAAAGCTTTGAAACAGTTTCACTTCATCTTTGAAGTCTAAGGAAGCAAGACTGTATGAGGTCCTAATTTTTAATTTAATTTTCCTTTTGTTAGATGAGTCATCTTTTCATAAGCCTTTACCATCATCTGTGGCAAAAATAATGTATCAGACAGCAAAGTATAAGCTCAAAGATGGGCTTTGATGGCATTTGAAATTTGAAAGCAAACAGTTTTTAGTAATTACAGTTTTTCTTTGGATGTGCAGTTTATTATATAATGCTTCATATTCCAAGGGAAAAAATAAACTTTATAATTAGTTACTTTATTATATTTAGTGACAGTATATTTCACATAACTCATCAAATTTCTCAAGCACATTTGTAACTTTCATGTTTAAATCCCACAGAACCTTAATAGCTCTTATTCTACTAAATGACAAATACTTAGTTTGAAATCCTCACGTGTATCTCAATTGCAATTACAAAACCCAACTGGTTTTAGTTGGCCACAGATTTATTCATGTATAGGATATTTTGGTAACCTATCAATATGTAAAATACCCTTTCCAAATGCAAAGGTCTTTTCTGTTGAAGGCCAACTAAAACCTATGCACCTTGTTAAAATACTCAAAATAGGATTGCTTTGGTAAAAGTGTGACTTTCACATAGAAATATTTTAACATGATTAGTCAGGATTTAGAAATAATGCAAACAGTGTAGAAAAATGCTCTCGGTCCAATGAAAAAGAAACTAAAGTATCCCAAAGATAATCCAAAATTTGTCTACAGTCACATGCATTAGGTGATCCACAGATATACAGCACGGAAGCGAAAACCCAGTTCTGTCAGAAATGTGTTAGTAATTTGATGAATTAGACCACAAATAAGTAACTGCACTGGGATTATGATAGAGGCAGCTTTGGTGTGAACTCCTCAGAAGGTAAAAATAATCAACACTTAAGCTTCTAAATAGACCTGTCTAAAGAAGTTTTCTGAGCAGATGTGGGAAGGGTGACTGTCTGGAATAACAGCGGACTGAGCTCAATTTTGTTGGTTTTCCCATCTCCCAACTCAGCAATGTGCTAACAACAAAGAGTCTTCCAGTTTTGCCATTCAGATTCTCAGAGTATCCCTACTGGCAACACTCTCACCCACCATAGTTTTGTCATGATACTGTGAAACACTACTCCTTTGCTGCCTGATACTACAGCTCAGGCACTGAAATCCCCTTTTCTGACATGCTCCAAGGAAAAGACCACAAATTTTGCAACTGTTTTGTTACACAATAATATCACAACTACCTTTTCTCCAGTTTTAATTACCTAGACCGTTATACCTAAAGACTCCAAGCAACAGACCTATTACAATGAATTGGTTTCTTTTTGATGTGTAGCTAGCACACATATATAGCCATAGCTTAATGTAAAAGTTTATCTTGAAGTTCAACTCAAAATGGACCCAAAGCTCCACAATTAAGTTAATTTTCTCTTCAAAGAGTATTTTCAGACAAAGGCCTTTTTTATTATTATTTTAAATTATACACACTTCAGAGAAGTCATTATATACAATTACAGTGCACAGCATTAAGAAAAAATAATTTCAAGTAAAAAGAAGAGCCACAACATTGTTCTGATGATCTTGAATACTGTAGGCAAAGCTTTTGAATAAATTTGGCAGTCAGATAAACAGAAAATGATTGAATAAAATATTAATAAAGCATTAAAAATATTGGATTCTTTTAAGACAATTACTGATCAATAGTTTGACAGAATTTTCTTGTTATTTGGAAATATTTGGGGCCCAAAGAACCTGACAAGCGCAAGTAGAGAATATCAGGAAGAAAGAAGCAGTATTTTTCCTCGTTCAGTTCCTTGTACAGACTTGGAAACTGTTCCATTGAGGGAAAGAGAATTGCTTACCAATAATGCTGAAGAGATGCAGATGATGGCCCTGTTTGACCTCCTGGCAGCAGAACCATGACTCTGGTTGGTATCATCAACAAAGTCAGAAATCTTCCCCGGGTTCCTACTGCAGCTTTGCTCACACGACACTCAGAAACTATAAGTGCATTTATTTCTCTTTTCCACTGTCAAATTAGCACTTTGTACTCAAGTAGTAGCATGATGTTAAAATTACACAGAATCATTTTTGAAAGAAAAAAACATTTGTTTTTGATCACCAACCCTTCTGGTTTGGACTCTATCCATGTAAAATCTTCTAAATGGAAAAGCTGTCACTGCTTCCCTTCTGAAATGTTGGCCATTTAATGTCAGTGAAATTATTTTTAAACAAGAACCTCTATCTTAGTCTTTTTATCTATTAGATAAAAAGATATCTGTTATCTGTTAAAAAGATATCTGTTTATCTGTTAGACAAAAAGCATCATGTTTAGAATCACAGAGTCAGATTTAATCTTTTCTGACAACTGATGATAAATTGAATAGTTTGTGATTTCCTGTTACATATCCCTAAGACACTTCATAAATTGCTTGTGTTTGGATTTCTTCCAAATTTCGGAAATCCACTTCTCCAAAACAGACATTCTAGATGTCTTCAAGATGTTCTTTTAACTTTTCACTCTGTTTGTCCCTTCTCGGAATGGTATCCATGTTTCTTCTACAAAACTGAGATAAACTGTAACATAGATTCCATAGGAAGTCTTTTCCAAGGATACCAAGAAAAGAATTCTTAGCAATAAGGTTAAATTTGAAATATCCAAGAAACTTCTGCATTACAATAAATAGCCTATTTAAGTCAATTTAGATGCACATTAATAAAATATTTGTTTACAAATAGTTTTCCTGAAAAATATACAGTAAGATTTTATATATATGCATTTATATACATATATGTTATCTAAAAAGGCCATGAGTATGGTTTTTTTGCTGAACACTCCTCAGTTTTAAATGGAAATATGTAAACTTCATAAGAATGTGTTTTGAAGTGTAAGGAACCCTTTTTGCCTCATGTTAAAAAACATTCAAAATCAATGTTACAGTATCCTAAATTGTCAGTGTAGGGAAGCTAAGTTTAGGAAGATAGTTTATATTTTTCTAGACTGTTTAGGCATGAAATCTTGCAAGAATAATATGAAACTTCTTTTTTTTTTTTACCAAGAAATGGTCTTCCACGTCAGAACTAATCAGAAGGCTGAAAACCTGAACATCACAGTGATTGCTATCACTTTGAGTTCAGACAAAAGATTACTGCCTTCTGGGCCTTTAATACCACCCCATTTGGAAACAGAAATTTTCCATGACAGATACATATTTTCCTGGGTCATGTACCAATCAAGTGTGATTTCAGCTGACAAAATCATAGACCAAGGCCAAACAGCCACAGGTAGCACATAAACTATGCAAAAAAACATTGTTATAACAATAAAAAAAGGTTTTGCCAAGTTCATAAATTCCTATTGGAGATGGTCTTTAATTGCTTTTGTCCTTAACTAGATGACAATTCATTAAAAAGAAGTGTTTCTATGATTGGAGACCAAAGCAAAAGAGAATCTAGGCAAAGCAGCTTTCCTATTTGCACTGTTTAATTTACCACTTTATTTTAGAAACCCAAAATAATTGTTTCTCCAAATGCTACTAATAATTAGCTCACAACACCAGATACAATGTAGCACCAATTTCACTGGAGACCTTTATCCTAAATTTCAGATTTGAACAAGTTATCTTTCACCTTCTCTTATCCTAAGACAAAAGAAACATTGCTACAGAACATGGTTAAAGAAGGCGGGGGTGGAGGGAACCAAAATATGAAAATAATGTCCTTTTTCTTCCTTATCCTGTATGACCAACCTCATCTAGAACTGCATTTCTTTGTCCTCCTGTGAGATCCCTGCAGAAGTTAGAGGATGCGCTCCGGCTCTGATGTGGGCAAAACTGACCACGGAGGCACTTGCAGAGCTTTACATAAATTCAGAAAACTGCTTTTTGTATTTGCTTCAGACTTATGGCTATTCCTCAGTAGTCAAGCTCCACCACTGGGTTGTAAATTACTTTATTACAATATTAACAAAGGCACTAGCATGTGTCAAATCCAGAGACTTGTTTTCATTGTATACCGTAACCAAGAGAACTGCTTCTGTACAATTGAACAGAGCAGAAAAGAAAATTCTGAGACCTTGAACAAGTATGTTAGGTGAGTTTTATAATGCAGGTAGCCAACAATTTAAAACCCTTTGACCACAGTAAGGATTTAGAGATGGTTATTATTTCATTGTCTCAAATTGTAAAGATTTAACATCTTATTCTAGAACAAGATAATGGACGCAAAAATATTATTGAAAGGCAAAAAGCTATTTTTATCAATTACTTGTTCTCCTCTGAGTATGTAATCCTCATTTGAAAGAAACTTGTAAGTGGAAAATAAATCCTTCAAAACAATTTTCACAGCAACTCTCACTAGAATAATTTAGACTAAATACCTCATTATATTAATGCAAATTAGCTTTTATATACAATAGATACCTTTAAATAAAACCTTGTCATTTACATAAATTCAGGAACTATCAGAACACTTTAGGAATATATGAGTACCTTACGCATATGAAAGGAAAAATGAGCTCCATAAGTCTTTGGAACTGAGCAAAAAGATATATGTAAGTGCAGTTTACATTCTGAATGTAAGTTGCTTGTAGGTATGTATGTGGAGCACAGGGAAATGGCTTGGAGAAGATCACTACAGAGGTTTTAAGATTTTCACGTTAAGATCCACGTGCTGTAATGTGGATGTTTAATATCAATTACTTCTATAATTTTTAATTTTTATTTTGCCATTAAAATATTCACGCTCTTGTATCACCTTAAATATATTTATAGTCCTGTTCTGAAGAGCTTACTACAGAAGATGTCTTACTTATTATAGATGCATTTTATCCCTATATGAAACGCATTTCAAATGTTGATTTTTATAACAAATGATTGTCATTAGTTTTCTGTTAATGACTGATATCCATAAGAAGTAAAATAACCTTCTATGCCTCCTTTAAAAGCCTCAGATATTTTTTTCTTTTACTGCACATGGGGATAATATGAATTATTATAAGCTTAAAAGTAATTGCCAAAAATAATGTTGAATTCCAACAGTGTCTATTCTCCTGGTTTATTCCTTTTTTTTTTTCAGTATTCCTGCTGTATGATTTCATCACAAACCTTCCATGAATCAGCCAAACTACAATCTAAGTACTGTTTGCTACCTTTTTTGTCTTCAAGAATAGACACCTTCTAATACAGTTCTTCTAATACTTTACAAATAATTACAAGTATAATTGAACTTGAGTATCCATATAATAGTTCTTTACAAATCAACAAACAAACAAAGGATTTAAAAAAAATTGAGAGGATTCTTCCTAAGAAAAGTAAACAAGACAAACAAAAGGACCACAATCCTGGACTTCAGAGCAGATTTTAGTCTGTTCAGGGATTTGCTTGGAAGCATCTAATGTGAGACCATCCTGGAGAGACAAGGGGTCCTGGAGAACTGATTGAGGTTCAAGGATCACCTCTTCCATGCTCAAGCATGGTCCATCCCTATGCACAAGAAGTCACACAAGGGTGGCAGGAGGCCTGGTGGATGAAAAAAGAGTTTCTCTCTAAATTCAAATATCAGAAAGACATGTACAAGAGGTGGGAGCTGGAACAGTTGACCAGGGTTTTCTAGAGACATTGTCCGAGCATGCAATGATAGGGTTAGGAAGATCAAAGCCTGTCTGGTGTTGAGTCTGGGGAGGAATTTGAATGCCAAGGCTCCTACAGGTATATTAGCAGCAAACAGAAGGCAAAAGGAAATATAGTCCTGCTGCTGACTGGGACAGGTGATCTGGTGACAAAGGGCTTGGAAAACATGAAGGTACTTGGTCCCTTCTTCATTTTGGTGTTTACTGATAAGATTTTTCTTCAGGAATCCCACGCCATTGAGATCAGATGGAAAATCTGGAGAAAAAAAGACCCTTGAGAGAGGAGGACCAGGTTAGGGAACATTTAAATGAACTGGACATACATACATTCCATGGTATCTGGCAAGTAGCAACAGGATGAGGGTTAATGGTTTTAAACTAAATGAAGGTATATTCAGGCTAGATATAAGACAAAAATTCTTAACTGTGAAGGTGGTGAAACACTGAAATAAGTTGTCCAGAGAGGCAGTAGATGCCCCATGCCTGGAAACATTCAAAGTTAGGGTGGATGAGGTTCTGAGCAACCTGATCTAGTTGAAGATGTCCCTGCTCATGGCAGGAAGGTTGGGCTAAATGAGCTTGAAAGGTCCCGTCCAACCCAAACCATTCAATGACTATATGATTCAAGACCACTCATCATCTTTGAAAGGTCATGGTGCTTGGAGGAGGCTCCTGATGTCTAAAAGAAAGGAAATGTCCTTTTTATCTTTGAGAAAGGCAAGAAGGACAAGAACTACACACCAGTCAGCCCTATTTCAAATCCCTCAAAAATTGATGGGATCAAATATTCCTGGAAGGCACCTCCTAACATATGAAGGTCAAGATGGTGACTGCTAGTAGTCAGCATGGATTCATGAAGGAAAACCACACATAACCAATCTGACATCATTCTATCATTAAATTACAGTGGTGGTGAAGAGAGAGCATTGGATGTTTTTTACCTTGGTTTTAGCAAGTGTTTTGTTATGCATCCTCTAACATTCTCATGGATAATGAAGTACAGGATAGGTAAGTAGACAATGAGGTCTGAAAACTAGCACTCTGAAAGCCACAGTGACAGAAAATCCATCTGGATGCTGGCCACTAAAAGAGTACCCCAGGAGTCAGTACTGAGGCAATAACTTCATTAATGAGCTGGACAACAGGACAGAGCACACACTTTGATAGAAAAGAGGGAGGAAATGCCGATACACCAGATTGTTGTGCTGCTATTCAGAGGGATCTCAACAAGCAGGAGAAATGAGCCATTGATGCATCTTTTAGTCAAAGAAAACAAGGAGCATCCTGGTTGACATTAGGAAGAATGCTCACAACAAGTAGAGCACTGGAGAGGCCACCTCTGAAGTGCTGTGTTCAACTCTGGGGTCTCAAGTACAAAAAAGGTATGGTCATACTGGAGTGAGTTCAGTGAAGGACCATGGAAACAATTGAAGGGATTTAGGAGATCAAAGCATCTAACAGTCAAGTGACTGAGAAAGGATGTTTAGCTTCTAGAAGAGACTATTCACTGAGAATCTTGTTCATGTTTATATGGACTTCATGGGGGTTAGTAAAAAAGACAGAGCCAGATCCCTCTTTGTGGTGCACAGTGACAGGACAAGAGGCAAAGGTTACAAATTAAATTCAAGACATTCCACTCAAACTTATGAAGAAGCTTTTTCACTCTGAATGTGATCAAGTACTGGCACAGGTTGCCAAGAAAGGTTTTGTAGTCTACATCCTTGGAGATACTCAAAACGTGACTGGAGATGGCCCTGAACAGCCTGCTCTAGCTGACCTGTGTTGGACTAGATGTTCTCTAAAGGCCCCTTGCAACCTCAGCTGTTCTGTGACTCGATGATATTTATAAACACTGAGCCTCCTTTCAAAGGCAATTACAAGTTTGAAAGAAAGCCACACTATATGGTCCATCTGAATATTTAATGGACTAAGACAAAGGGGTACGAGTGTTCTTCTTTGTGAAAAGAAGCGATGTTCATCAGAAGTATACTTACAGACAAAAGTCCACAGAGACAATTTGCTCTATTCTTCTCAGTTTTATTTCACCATTAAAAGGTAACAAAGCTGCCTGATCAAATTTCAAATGTGATCTTCTTTTTGAAAGATATTCAAGAGCAGCAGCTGGCAAAGAGCGTTTAGGTTCAGTGAGCTTCAGACATTATATATCACAGCTGTGAACCCTGAAAGACTATTGATTCAGTAGCCTCCACTAATTGTTAATGGAGGCACAGATATCCTGACATGACACTAAAGCTAACAGCTCCAGGCACCTCTAGACACAGATTTCCACTTTAACTGTAGACTCAAAAATTTTATCACAAGCATGGGAGGAAATCAAATCTGTCATACTAGTACTTAAAAAGTAAAAGTGGCACTTGATTAACCTACAGATTATTATTTGTGGGAGTTGCAGGTGCCTTTGAGAACCTAGGGAGTGATCTTCTTCAATAACACTTTATATTTTACAATAATACTTTACAATTACAGACAATGGGTAATATTTATGGATTAAAGAAAAATCAATTAGAAACTCTGTCTTTGGTTCTCCTGATTTCCCCCAGATTTCTTGATGCTACAGTGGTTACTGTGAGAGTTAAAGATCAAGATTTCAAACTAATTTGTTATTTATTTTTTTGATGGATGATTGATGAAAAACACTAAAATCTGAAGAATTAATATATTGAGTCAACATAGTAAAGTACCAAATTTAATTGGAATATTAAGCCCAAATTTTCTCAAAAGTGATTTAGGGCCAGATTTGCAAAGACATTTAGTTAGCAACAGAGGTAGCCATAAGCAATTTATACATAAAATAACAAAATAGTATTAAATTATCATTTATCACCCATACATATTTTAGGTAACTATACGACTATTAAAATATTCTCCTTAGACCTTTTGGAACAGAGGTTTGGATAGTATATACAGATACATCCAAGTGATTCTAGAGTCTTAACTCCACTGGCAGTCCCTGGGACTATGATTTTAAATCACTAAGTCACCTTGTGAAAATGGGACAGGCTTCAAATGTGCTTTTGAAAAGGCTTTTTGAAAATGAGTTAACATTTACCCAGCCTGGTCACAGTAGCCTGAAGAACATTACATATCAAAATCACAAAGAAAATGATCTTACCTTAAAGAACCATTTATATATAAAAATTAATGTTTATATCACAGAATGTGCCAAGTTGGAAGGGATCCAGAAGGATTATCAAGTCCAGCTCCTGGCCCTTGACAGGACCATCCCCAAGAGTCACACCATGCCCCTGAGAGTATAATTCAAACTCTTGAATTCTGTCCAGCTTGGTGCTGTGACCACGTCCCTGGGGAGCCTGTTCCAGTGCCCAAACACCCTCTGGGTAAAGAACCCGTTTCTAAGGGTTTTCCAACCTAAACCTCCCCTGACACAACTTCAGGCCATTCACTTGGGTCCTGTCACTGGTCGCACAGAGAAAAGATCAGTGTCTGCCCCTCCTCTTCCTCTCTAATTACATGACTTAAAACAATGTTAAATAAAAAAAGCTAAAAACATGAAATCTGCAAAATTAATCATGCAGATATTAGAAAATGTTAGAATTAAAGTTTGTGTGACCTGAAATTTATTTTCAGATGCCTAGGCACCTTATTTAACTGTATGGTCATATATTACTTTTCTGTGAGGATCTATCTACCTCATTCAAAGAATGACTGTGACTACAAAATTAATCAAGTTTCTAATGAGCCTATAATGCGATTGCATGCAAATTTATATGCAAATGGCCAGTTGTGGCTACTTGTGTCATTATTTAATTTGTATGCATAATCACTGCAATTATACACAGTTTTAATATGTGATTACGGCTAAAAAATATTACTTAATTCATGTATCAGTCATGCCTATTAATCAATCATTTATTTACAACATGCTTACATTAATCGGTTGCTCTTTGCTTAACTTACAGTGTCTCCTTTCCTACAAGACTCATCCTGCTCCTTTCACCTTAACATTGTGTCTGTCATTTGGGAGGCAGAGACTATATGCACCTCTGCCAAATAACCAGCTCCGTGTCTTATGCCTGCAATCTGTGATCTATGATCTTTGAACTCAATTACCCTATATATATTTAGAAAAATCCTAAAAACTAGGACAGATCTGTGAGACAGAATTAGCTAATATCCCCTTTTACAAGTTATATGAGATTCTATTACTTCCACTTACATTTAATGAAAATTGTGAAAAACACCATATCAGTTCTGAATTTGTTTTCTTAACTGTCCCTTTCACAGTGTAAACAAAGATTGAAACGACGAGTTTTATAAGTTAGAGGCTGAAAAGTGCAACAAAAGCATGAAGATATTACTTAGCATCAAGCAAATATGTTGCATTCAAATTGCATGACCCACTAATCTCATATTTTCCATTCACTACATATTAAATTCTCAATATAACCTAAATATTTTGTCAATTGCTTGATATATAAATGAGAAGACCAAATGACCTCTGTATTCCAGAGGGAACAGGCTATTACACTTATGTGATCCATATGTCAATCTGTTCTGCTATATTATGCATTAGTACTTGTAAAAATTCCAAATAATTAAGGACAAGATAATAGCAAAACATACCATGCACATGATTTTCATTAGGTCTAGGGAAGTAAATAAAATCTGTTACATGGAGACCTTTGCCATAGGATAATTATTACACATGCATTAATCAGTGAAAAACTGAAATAGAATTAAGATGTCAGCAGTGATCTCCATCATTTTAACATCTTTGAAGGCACTGTGATGCATGAAAGTGTTCAATGTTCCATTAGTAAACTTACGAGAGAAGTGTTGTGCATAAAAAGGGTTCCCTGAGGCCATGAAGCTCAATAGTAAGACACTACTTTTCATAATAAATTAATGTTCATCTTAAAATTAATCTAGTCTCATAACAACAGCTAGGTGGCAGCATGCTTCTTTGATGACCTTTGGTGAGACACATTAGTGATACTACCCGACTGAAATTAACATCAAGAGAAAGACAATGTGGTCTTGAAAAACAGGAAGCAACTGCACTGCAAACCAGCACTCCATAATTCTCATAATTAAGTTGGAGCCAACTCCAAAGAGAGACTATACAGATGAGAGAGTTACTATGTGACCACTTTACTGTGAGTCTGCTTTTACTGTATGATTAAATTAGATTGTTATAATTAATGGGATGCAGCACCTGCCAGCATAATCCTCATGATATACCTCCTTCAGGATAACTGTGTCAAGCTGAAACAGAGTAAGCTCCCTGTTCTCTTCAGCTATTACTCAGAATGCCCAAATTACCTGACAAAGCATAGGTGGAAAAAATTTGTGCACGAGCTCTCCTGTTCAATCACGGGAAGATAAAGCTAGAGGGGTTGCAATGTGTCCCTAGAGCTAGTAATACTGCACGATAATGCACAATAAACCCCACAGACTGTCCTGGTGGGAGTGGGCAGGACAGATCATCATGAAGTACTCTAATTTAGTTTAGATTTTTATGATAACTATGTAGTCCTTGTATCATCACTGCTTCCTTTACTGGCAGCACCTTTGCAAGTAAATATAGTGAGGTTATGTCATGGATGTGTTATGGAGCCATTAGCTAACATGCATGCAAACTTCCTGAAATACAAAAAGTTTCTGCTTTTTCAAATACTGTCAGTAGAAACACTTTCTAAAAATAAATATGACACATTGCTTAGGATTCCTTGTTTTACCCCCACTTACTCATCTACCCTTATTAAAGACCTCTGTATAGTCCAGGCCCTCTCTCTAGTCAATGGTAAGAGACGCTAATTCACAAATGATCAATTAATTCTGCCAGTTTAAGAAAAATATGGTTTTTTGTTGAATTCCATTTTGCTGAGTCATCGCAAAATTTCAAACTAAAACCACAGTAAAAATCCGTTAAAAATACATTTCTGAATGATGACTGTTTGCTACTTACCCTGAAATGACTGACTACATTACACACATCTACAGACTTGCTTGCATGCGGCTTTCACCCCTTTTATTGCTATTCTACTTCATGTGAGTCATAAAGGAAACATAAATATTATCTTTCTTCTCAACTCAAATTAATTTCAATACCCATTATTCTATCAGCAACCTGATAAAAAAAACCCTTTTAACTTGTGAAAAGATATATGCAAAGCAGGAAGAAACAATAAATCTACATTGAAATTTAAAGATAAACTGAAATATGCCCACGGAAACTTCCAGGACTGATTCATAAAAAAGTGATGGAGGGAAATACAGAGCTCCTAACATCTATTATGTGAAACTAAATCTATTTGCTCTTCTTTACAAGTACACTCACCAACCTTGCAATGCAGAGAAACATCATGAACATGTACATGCAATGAGAGGCAGACAGACAGATTAAAAATAGTTGTGTTAGTGTGACACAGGGCTGCTACCAGTGAAAGGAGACTGAGAAAGCACGATGTCTTTGCTTGTCACAACACTAAGAAGAAGTGGTGTCTTTCTACGCACTTGTTCTATAGTCACCTATACTTGGATAAAGGTTTTTAACAAGTTTTTGGCAAACATTTCTTGAAAAGAATTTCTGAGGCCTCCCTTCTCCTAAAGATTAGAAATTTCCCAAGGAATTCTGAAAATAAAGTTCTAAAATATTACTACGTTCTCTTAACAAGTTGTCTAATATATCTTCAGAGAACAGCCTTACCAAAATTATTATTTTTCCAATTTTATTGATGTTTTTTACCTTGTGAACATCTAAAGTTACCATTTGTATATTTGAGTTCTTCACCAAACCAGGTACTTTGAACAGACCCATCTTACAAGGAAGTTTACATTTTCTATTTGATTATGCTCCTAAAATACTGACCATAAAGAAAGATAAAAGGACATTATTCATTCTTTTAGAATACCTTTAAGTATGGTTTGACTTTTGAATATCCACGTGTCACACAAGAAGCGGAGATTTCCTTGACCCCTACTGTTTGATATCTATGTCAGCATCCCAGGAAAGCTGCCCCCCTATGGGGGCCCTTTACTAAGCAGTTTGCCCAATTGAAGGGTGGTTCAACTGACTTATTCCAGAACACACAACACCACCGTAAGAGAGACCCCCTCAGCAGGTCTTCCCACTTTATGACCTCTTCCCTTTTACTCAAGTGTGTTACCTGCTACCAGCAACCGCCAGCATCTGTGAAAGACTCACGCTAACAGGTTACAGAATAATATTCCTTAGTAATATAAAACTGACAGGCTAAGATTCGAGGATTGCCAGTGATAGTATCTGACTGCAAAGGACTTATTCAAAGCAATATACACACAAGATCTAACCCCCAGTAAAAGTATTCAGCACACACAGAGTATGGTTCTTACCCAATGCATCCTTATGAGTAAGAAGACAGGTTCAGCCCATCAGCTGATCCCAGAAGTTACAATGGGGTCTTCCCTGACTTCTCCCCATTCTCAACTTACTTTTATATTATTTCTTTATGCTTAGGTGGAGCTTGAGTGACTTCAGTCATACATACCTTCGTTACTGATTGGTGTAAAATTCTCTCACTTCGCTCTTATAGACACAGATACAGAACACGTGTGTGCTGAGGGGTGGTTGTACCTTGGAGGTGGGTATCTTTGGGATGGAGGCATGCACTTATATTAAAATTAGGCTTTAATGAACCAAGTTCATCCAAGGAGAGCTATTTTGTCACAGTTGCTGGCTCGACAGCAAGACACCTTCTCCTATTTTATTTGACAGGTGCTATATGGGTTAGCTGCAAAGTACCATCGAGTTCCCCTCCCTGCAAGGATTTCAAGAGAGCCTGGTCGCGGTGTTTCCACTCCACTCCACTCCACTCTCTGTTTCAGCGCCCTCAGCAGGTACTTACAGTTGCAGATAGGGTGTATCACCACAGAGCATGCCAACCACATTCCATCCAGGGAACAGCAGCTGCATTTTACCCTACAATTTCCATACTGTTATAACTAATGTTAGGATATGAATATAACATCTCAGTTTCCTCCAATTTTACCTGTAGCCATCTTTACACATCATGCCTTATTGAAGACATCAGCACCTGAATGGTTTTCACTGGCCGTTTTATTATTGTGTTTATTCCTAACTATGCAGACTGAGGTGTGGCAACTTCCATTCCTTGCTGAAATGAAGATGTAAACCTGTGAGCCCTATCCACAGGCAATCATGTTACAGTCAATCAACTAATGATCACTTTTCCTGTGAGCCTATTAAGTGCTTCCCTGCGTGAATGAGTATGAATAATATCACTTAGCGTATCTGAATCAGATGGCAGTTGAAGCAGGAGGAAAAAGTGAAGGCAATTTCCAAAAAAAGTATTTTCAGCTTCACAGTGTGTGCTTTTAAAATAAACCAAGTGTGGTAGACAAACCTCAGTAAATTAAAATGCAAGGCTCTCTAGTGTTCCAGAGACTATGCAACAATGATGAGAATTTTACCTGGAGACCTTAAGGTGTGTTATGTCAGCTGAAGGATTTTATTTTAAATTAAGTATCACTGAAGTGCTTGACAGGCATACATGAAAAGAAAGCTTTTTCTTTCTGATTTAACTCTCTATTTCTAAAACGTATCGCCCACATTATTATCAGCATCACCTTCAACAAGAGGAAAGGATCCGTGCCAGTTCACACCACATGACAATCCACCTCCTGCTTCTCCTCCCAAAGCGATATTGGATATATAGAACCACTTATTCCAATCGGTTCTTCACATAAAAATAGTATACAAAAATGTCTACACAATTTTAATTGTTTTAAATATCTCAATGTCTATATCAAATAATTGGTGGAAGCTACAGAAGGAATATATTAGATTACTTCTGTTTACCTTAATAAAAAACTATAAAATTTTCTATTACTGTAGCGCCTAAAGATTGTTTACTTTCCTTTAATAGCTAATATAATTAACTATATTCTAGAACTCTACATTCAGTTTGTTATAATTAATTTATTCTGTCACCATGTTTTGATCAGACTGTTTTACTGTATTTACAGTTGTTCACATCACTCTCAGAGGTATGCACTCTCACCTTATAGAGAGGTGCATAAAAGCTCAATACTCAATTAATAAGTTGTTGCTATATTCTCATATTAGGGGAGGGCCAAGAAGAAGGGCCTGCTTGCACAATAAGTAAGAGACAAACTAAGTTAGACATCATAATCTAATAGAATGGAAGAGAATCGAAGCTCAGCTTTTCAAAGAAAACTAGGTACCTCTAACTGAGCTGAAAGGAACTGGATGGGAAACAGCTTCAGATCAGCTCCTCTCCAATTTAAATCAGGTATTTGATCTTCCCTCTAGCACTAAAGAAAACACCTTATCCATAGTTAAAATACAGGTTAGGATCAATCACCACCAGTTCTTTTATTGAAAATACCAGAATTTTTATGCTTTCATGGCATCTGAGATAGAGAACTTTCCAAATAACAACATGTTAATTACAACCACAGAAACTAAAAAAATTTTCAGCTGCCCTTGAGGAAAGGAAAACTGGAAATTTGGACCAAAAATGAAATCCCAATAATGAGTCTAAAATAGGTTCCCAACCTGTCTGCCCCATGCAGACAGTACTAGTTTTATTTGTATTCCTAGTACGCAATTATTCCCATGAAACTTATTACATTTCACATGAATCCTTACTCGTTCTTTAGTGCACAAGCTAATGTACAATACTGCCAAACTTTAGGCAGTTCCATGCATGCTGGAAGCAGGCTGTGTGCAGACTTCAGCTAGAGCTGTCACTGGAAACTCTGAGAGTGGTAGAAGAAAAAGGATTCTGTTAACACCAGATTTCTCTGAGTCTTTAAAGACAGCACTAAGCGCCTTCTTATATATATAGATTTTAGGTTTGTGTTTTTTATAATGGAAATTATAAAAATTCTGTATCCACTAGTAGCTGCATTCTCTTGTTCAGCGTGGTTACTGTTTTTTTCACACCAGTGAAGGCTGGGCATGGAGTGGTTGAAGTGAGCCAGTGCGCAAGCTTAATGTCACCTTTGTCAACAGTTTTGAAAATCCTCTATATCACGATTATAATACATTACATATGAATATGTCCTGCTGCAAGCAAGTGGTTAGTTTTAGTTGTCTGTTACTATGTTTTTATTTTTCATAGTTGTAAAATGATTACTTTATTGCTTTGCAATTGTCTTGCTAATTCATGATCCTGTCTAATTGTTATTGTATAACTGAAATAATTATGTAAAATGTTCAAAAGTGCATGAAATTTCAGTGTTATAAAAATCTTATATAAAAAGCAAAACCCAGATGTTAATTCAAAACTGAATGTAAATTTCAGTTATTTGACACCTGTATTGTTTTTACTCCCTGAGCATATGGATGAAACTTATTTTAATACACTGTTTCTCCTACAAATTTTAGAAATTGGAGAGCAACTATGATTAATAAAAACAATTTTGAGTGAAATTACAGTGCCTGCTGAATGCCTTCTTGGGCATGCAGGCAATGGCAAATCAATTTCTAGTATGCTTCATGACAGCTGAAAGTAGCTGTGCAACCCTTAAGCTGAAGCAGTTTAATTAAACCTTGGCATTTTAAAAGAATAAAAGAAAATTAACTATCCTATTTCATTTCCCTATAGTGTAAACAGAGTGCATGACAGGCATCTGTGTGATATATAATTAATCCCACTAGTCAAAGAACATTTTCAAGGATAGCTATGAAGACTTCAGTTCATACATACAATAAAGTTTATATCCCAAAGTTGCTCATTATGTACTCCTCAAATTACTTAATGAGATGATTTATTGTTGTATACACTGTGAAAGAGAAGTGTATGCCTATATATAAAAATAGATGCATTATACATACGTATTTGTAACTTAAAAGAAATATGACTGAAAGCAACTGCACTTAACAAAACTAGGGAAAAAGACTGCAAAGTACATTTCATGTACTACAAAAACTGTGTGGAAAGAAGAAGTTGTACTTTTCATTACATTTTTATAAAATATTTAATAAAATATTTGTTCATTGTTTTGAAACAAGCATCAATGAAGTATGGGGAAAAAAGCATAGCATCTTTGCCAATAACATTGAATGACATCCAAGTATATTATTGAACTGCAATTTATGTTTAAATTGACTTTAATAAGCATGCAATTCATAATCAAGCCAATTTTCAATTAAGTGATAATTGAACAGTGACAGCAGGGTGACATACTACTGCACAGTGAAAGTTTCCACATATATCCTGAAGTGAAGAAAGAAATAAGCATGTAACAAGTTTTCAGCTAACCAGGAGATGTTTACTGCAATTTCAGATTCTGTAGGGTGTTTTAATTGGCTTCCAGTTGCTGCCCCGAAAGGGCAGTAGTCTCCTAAAAATCCTGTCTCACATCTGTTCAATCGCATGGCTGTCTCGGATATGCCAGAGCATACCATGTTCAATTAGTTGTGTAAGCAGATGAATGAAGTCCCACATCACTGCTGATGAAAAAGGAAGTGTAACTCTTTAGTTTACAGTTAGATATATATGTGAAGTTGCATGAAGGTTTCTTAATTTCAGATTGAATCCCATTCTTAGAACAGCAACAAGAAACCAAATGAGGATAAGCATATATCCACATAGAAGAGTCTAATGTCATTTGAGTTGTCCTACACTGTCCAAGAAATCTGTATGGGACTGACAAAATTAACAAAGGACAGGAGGGAAGTTCACATTGCTGGGTGCCAGGTAAGATCCTCTTAGGCCAGATCAAAGAGCACTGGACCCTACAGACAGCCAATTGACATGACTCTTAGAACAACATTTGCATAGGTGTAAGACCAAACTGCGGCTAAAAAAATTTCTCTGGTGCACCCAATCTTACAAGGCTCCTGATTTGATACAGTTCTCTGGTCATCAACCATTCTGAACCTACATGTACTCAGAACAACTTGGCATTCAAAGCTCAGTGCCAAGATCTCACCTGACCTGAAGTGAAAGAGATCAAACAGCCCAAAGGATCCCACATGCAAACTCTGCCCAGAGAAAGGTAAGTGCTTCTATTAAAGAGAGGAAAAGTGATGGCTCTGTTTCTCCTGGTATCGTATAGAAATAAATGGACTTCTGGCTCCCTCATCACCTAGGAATACATCCACTAATTTGTTTATGCAAATAAAGTTGAATTGAACAGTAGGTACAGTAAAGATGGAGACAGACTTTTCTTGGAGGTCAACTGGGGTGGGAAGAAAGGAAACAAACACAGATTGGAACACAGAAAATACTACAGGGGAAAGGGGGGGGGAGGGGGGTGGCAAGGAGCGAGGATTACCTGGATGGTTATTCTGTTTTTAACAGGTTGCCCAGAGAGATTGTCTAGAGACTCGAAGGTGTTTAAGGCTCAGCTTGACATGGCCCAAAGCAACCTGATCTAATTAGACTTGCTTTGAGCAGGGAATGGACAAAGATGACCTTCAGAGCTCCTTTTTAGTTCAGAACTACTCTATGAGGTAATATTTAATTAATTTAATTACTTCATTAAAAATAATCAATGAAGTAATTACTTTATGAAGGCAATTGTAAGCATCTGGCTTTAGATGCACACATACTTCACTCGCACTAGAATGCATTGGATTTCAGTTAATCCTTATAGGTAAAGGAGATTAGCTCTCAGTATGAACTACAGGGACCATAAGGCATACATAACGTCCAATCAAAGATATGATTCCCATAATGAAATCCAAAATAACACAGAGGTTAAACAGAGAGCT
The DNA here is from genome assembly GCA_013396655.1 of Campylorhamphus procurvoides. Taxonomy (NCBI): domain Eukaryota; kingdom Metazoa; phylum Chordata; class Aves; order Passeriformes; family Dendrocolaptidae; genus Campylorhamphus; species Campylorhamphus procurvoides. Next base: position 1,192,820 of record WBMV01009291.1, on the reverse strand, counting down.
AAGAAATTGCCCAAGGAAGGATATCTAACCTTTTTTTCCTTCACTGTTCACCAGTTCTAAAGAATTAAACCAATGCGCTCACAAACTTAGCAGTGGAAATACAGATTCTAGAAATAACAAGTTAATCAGGAACTAAATTTATGCCTTTAATAACACCAAAGGTTGAAAAGTTGAACCAGGATTGGGAAAATAGGAAATTTTAAAATATTTTTTCCTACAGTATATCTATATAACCAACTCTCATATTTATTACACTTTTCCTAAATGAATTTATATTTTGCAAAGAAATTTTATATCCTGCACTAGTTACACAGAAGCAAAATCTATTTGGTTGTCTTTTTCAATGCCATAAGTGTATTTTGTTTAAGAAAAAATATATGTTTAACACTAAAATAAAGGCTGATGTACTTTTTAACAGAGAAAATATGGTAAATAGTTCTATGATTTAACAGTGATTTTCCTCATGACTATTTCATCTCAGTTACTATTGCTGAAAATTCTTGTGTTTTCCTGGAACTGGGCTTCAGTTTTGCAGAGGTAACTGCTATTTTATTCTGTCTGCCATTTTCCTTCCTTTTCAGTGTCTTTTTATTGTGTTTCAGAACAGCAGAAATGCAAGACTGAGGGCTCTCACAAGCTCCTGTATTTTTTTACAAGTCATAAGTGATCTGTCAAAGTGGAATCTAACTTCAGACTCTTTCTGAACTTCTTGAAGAACATACAGTAGAAATTCTTCTAAGAGCAGTTTAGGGACAATTTGGGGTGTACTGTGTCACTTACCTCTCATACAGGAATACATCTTCAAATAGCATAGCCATGAGATTGAATAGTGAAAATTGCTTTCATTAGGTACAAGCAATTCTGAAGGACTCCAGATTGTTTGGAGATTTCATAACAGTCCAAATTTTTCTTGTTTTAGTCAGGACAGAAGCAATGGCACAGCAAGGATGGCACATCACTATTTCACATGTGGGACTGTGGGATAAGATCTGGCCAGTCCCACACTGATTCTCATGAACCATTCTAAATGGTTTTATCTTCAGGTATGCATTACTGTACATAAAGTAATGGTCCATGCTGTAAATATTTAACCACGTATATAACTGAGTATACTCAGTACAACAGCTGAAGTGAATTGTATCTCTTCCTAACAGACTACAAATAGGATAGAATTCATGGCTTGTTCATGCTAGTACTACTATGTATTAATTTGTCTCTATATTGATTGTTGTCATGAACAATATTTTGTGTCTTTATTGTTATTTACTTTCCATGTGCTCCTTATTGGGATATGTTATCCATATTCTTAAAAGTAAAAAGTGAGGCAAAGATGCACATAATAATGTAAACTAAATAATATAAACTTAAAATTTTATGACAGCTAAAACACTTGATAACAGAGGCAATTCCAGCACAACTACTGCACAGAAAAAGAATGATGTAAAATAACGTTTCAGTGTAGTAACACAGCTGGAGCACTAGATTTGTTATTATCATTACTTGGTATGTTTAAAAGACACACAGTGGGCATGCATTTATCTAGATGACACAAGGATTAGTGAGTCAACAAAATGATTCCTTTTCAGAGCTATAAGACGTTCTTGCTAAAGTCTGAATAATGCCATGAAAGAAATGTCAAAAGTACTGATTACTATTATAAAGACTCCAAGGAATTCACATTTCCCTATATGGTGTCATGGAAGGACATTATTACGCTGACAGTAAAGGCTTGAAAATAAAATTGTTATGCCACATGCATGTTGCTAGCAATTTGGCAAGGGACATAGCATAATTTAGATAGAAGAAATAAAATCATACCCAAAGGAAAACTAAAAAACTTTGTTAACAATGCTTTAAAGCCAGCTTCCAGATGGATATTAAAGGGCTTGTTTACAAGCCCTATAGGTATTCTGCTGCTAGAATACCTATAACAGAGATCCATTTTCTTTGTATGACTACAGAACTAAAAGATTCTAATAAGTTCAGGGAATAATGCCATTAAAAAATTTAAAAAAAAATAAAAAAGAGAAAAAGAAGAAGAAGAAAAAAAAGACAAGTCTTAGTCATACATTACTCTGAGATGATTACTTTTGCAAGCTGTTGCCACCCTACTATTTCTTTACAATAACACTTTCATGTTTATGAACCACCCTCGTCACAACACTACCAAAACACTTATCCAATACATTGTATCTGAGACTGATTTTGTTTAAGCAGGAAGAAATAAAAAAAAGTAATTAAAAAGTTGAAAAAATGTTAAAAATTTAACTTACAGACAATGTCTGACCTACAAGGCACATCTTGTGACAAAATATATCATAATAAAAGGTTATTTCTAATGAATAATTCCTTATTTAGAACTGCAATATGGCATTTAATATCTAATTAGTTTATCTATTTCTCCACAGACAGAGGAGAATAAAAAGGACAAAATAGCAACTGAGAAGAAAATAATACAATATAAATTGGTACAAAACTAGTAGAAATGAGAACTGTGTTCACTCTGCTTACTGCATTCATATTGGTCAGATCTAAATGGTACAAAAAGACAAATAATGTGTGTAGACGAAATTAATTACAGTAAAATTGCATTGAATGAAGAAATCTTTGAAAGTGTACGTTCAAATATAAGAGGAAAAAAACGTTTAAGAGGAATAAGGGGAAAAAAGGAGACAAGGAAGGCATGCAAAGAACTGCCTACCAGGAACAAAAACCAAGGAAAATATCCTGTCTGGGTTTTCTCTTAGTTGGACCTAGTAGGTTTGCACTGAAAGGAGCCTTGCACTGTCCCAGTACCTACACACTGAGACACCTTAGTGGAGAAAGTCCCAGAAAAAGCTGCAAATCTCAGTTAAGAAATGCATCCTCAAATTACTGCAGAAGTCCCTATAGAAGGAACAGGAGGACAGGAATCTCAAAAGCATTTTCCAGTACGCTCAGGATGCACTTAGCGTTTTTGTAGGCTATACAAAGAATGTAAACAAATTTGAGAGACAATAATGCCTTCCATATGCTGTATGAGAAACAAAATGGGCAACAGAAAAACTGAAGAGGAGGATGTATGAATTTCTACATGTCTCAGGATCTCAGGTATATAAGAAGCAGTGTACTTCTAAAGTGTGCCCATGGGCTACAGTCCCCTGGAGCTTATACCTAGGCTAAGCCCTTTTCATGGACACTGAGTCTGAATGAGAAGAAACATGTCATCCTATCCTTAGACTCCAAGAAGGAACTTATTACTGATACCTAATCATGAAGCTCTTTCTTGAAGGGGATCGTGTGCTGTCAAGGACTTGTTCTGTTTTATATAGGTCCTCACAGAAAAAGCAGGTGATGGTGCATAGTGGCAGGGTAGTTGTTACATCCTTTAGGCCTGAGGCAGACGACCTTGCATTTTTTGGACCTTGAACTAACACAGTTTTGATGCTGTTCAGGGAGATGGCCTCATAAAATCACCTAAGATTTTTTTCTCAGAAGGAAGCTGATTACTCAGGCATAACCCTTGAAGACATTAACTTGAACTCTAGGGGGTTTGTTGGTTTTGTTGTTAGGGTTTGTTTTTGTTGGTGTTTTTTTCATTTGTTTTTTTGTGGGGGGAGATTGTTGCTTTTTTTTTTGCTTGGTTTATTCGTTGTGGTTTTTTCAAGTGCTCAAACAACTATATTGGATATGTAGCATGAGCCAGAGAAATTTCCCTGAAACAACACAACTATTTCACAGTCCATTATAAAATTACTGAAAGGTAGTGCTATGTTGGCAGATTAAGAGCTACCTGGTACATGACAGCACAATGAGAAGTCATACCATAACCCAAAGGCTGCATCTTTGGAGAACAATGAGTAAGCTGCTATGAGCCAGCTGAATACAGGTGGATTCATGCTGTGAGCATGAGCTACTCCCAACTCATACTTGAGCTTCTTTATTGGAAAAGTCATTTAGTTTCTCTTACATGAGTAGGAATAAATAAAAAAAAAAAGACATAACATGGCCAATGAGGGCTGGATGGGGGATGGAGACAGGAGAGGAAGGAGAAGGTGAACTCAACTGTTTACATGATGGTATAGATGCCACAAAACTGAGCCATCCACATTAGCCAGTTTATTACAAAACTAAATATTTTTACATTCATATCTCACTCATTGCTTATTCCACTATGCAGGCAATCTGTCTTCAAAAAGAAATGAATACACAGCCATTCAAAATAAATGTGTTTTCTCTAGGGATTTCATAGCTGTTATCAATAATACAGTATTACATTTTATATGGAATAGACTCTTATGCACAAGTTATTACTACCTTTAAATCTAGGCAATCAACATATCAAATTCTAATGCTATCCTGGTGATTAAAACATACTCTGAGCATTTTACTTGCACCAATAATTTTTAAAATAGTAATTTATTTATTTTTTTCAAATCCATATACATTATCGTATGTTAGCAGGTACTTTTAAGAAAGTGACTGAATTTTCCACTGATTTTGATTTAACTTGCTTGTGTACCCAGGAACATAGTTTGCAGTACATTATCTCAAATTCAGACACATAACAGTTCAAGGGAGCAAAGGAGACTTGTTACACAGAATACAAACTGGTAGAAAACAGCACCTGTGAGAGAGCCTTTTCGCAAAAGATTTCCTGATTAGCTACAGATCTTTATAATAACTACTAAAAATACAGGGACAGTAAAGCTCAAAAATAACTTGAAAATGTTGATCTCACTTTCTTTCATAGATACAGGATTTTTACCAGTCCTGAGCAGCAGCTCCAAAGGTAACTCCCAGAGAACTTCCTACTCCTATTAACAAACAGCTAAATATTTATTAACCATCATTATTTTTACCAATACTACCACAGCTCCTGAAAGACCAGATTGGCACACCATTTTTATACAAGAGATGGCTATTGAAGCATCATCCTCTAGATCTCTGGTAACAACTTCTATAAAAATTTCTATATATATAAAATATGTAAAATTATTTTTAGACATTTGTACAGTGGTAGGATTGATGAGCCCTAAGAAGAAGGAAGATTCTGCACAATAAAGGGCAGGAAGAAAAATGAAGAGAGAAACCCAAAGGGAAAGATACGGATTACATAGTCCTACACTAAAGCAGGCTAGCTTTTTCCTTATTTTTTTATTTTTAATTTCAATCTAACCTATACCCTGGCTAGCCTGTGCCTACAATACTTTGCTGGGGGTCTTTTTTGTTTTGTTTTGTTTTGTAAATCACTCATATAACACAAGTCTTGTGCCAGACAAAAGTTTACTACAGTTCACTACAGCTGTCTCACAGTAGTTGAGATAAAAAGGGTTAGAATAGGCCAGAATGAGACTGTGACTTTAAAAAACCAAACACTTTCAAGTGTTGTAGGTCATGCCAAAAAAGTTGCAGGAAGTCAATGGAGGAAGGGTTATTCAACACATAAATCATCATCTGGATGAAGAAATGAATTTGACGTTCAGCATTTTTTCTTCTCATTTATGCAGCAAATATTTCAGTGACACACTTCAGTGTAAACTGTAATTTCAGCTCCAGTTCCATGTATCCCAGTGTATATCCCATCTTGTATCTCCATAATTTTCAACTTGAGGGACAGTAGAGACTCATGAGCAGCTCAGTTCAGCAGTATGAACTTCTTCCCTTCCCACCAGTAAACACTAATGGCATTGAATCTACATGCCCCTACATGGTTCCAATTGGTTGGCTAAAAGGTAAAGCTTGATTCAGTTCTCCAAGGAATAGAATGATATCAAGGCAGTTGGAAATATTGCTTTTATAGCTAATCCTGGATGGTCAGGTCCACTTTACTGTGTAAAGGTCGTAAAGGTGAGTTTGTTTTGGAGAGCTTGAATCCAACCCTCCACTACGCATGTGGGATGGCATGATTTGCCAGGAAATTACAAGATATAGTGCACAATTCTTACAGAAAAAGTTTCTGGACAGTATAATTTCTATTCCGTATAGAACCAAAACTCCCACTCCTTTCATACAAGTACTCTGTGTGTTCTGCTCAGATGCACTAGCTCTTTCAAGCTGTGACTTATTCCTTTTATCCTTCCTGTCCAGCAGTTCCTGCAGTGCTTATTTCCTACTTTTCCAACGCTTTCATTTATGCATATTTCCCCTAATTAAAATCCCTTTTAAGTTAAAATCACTTCTTCAACAGCTCATTTTTCTAACCTCCAGGAGAAGGCTGCCAAACTGCTCCATACCCATCATCTCAGTTTCACATTCCAGCCAAGCCCAGTGAAATTTTGGCTTCCCCAAACCTCAGCCTCTTCACCTTCCAAAACCCTGCCCTTGCCCACTTACAGGATACGTTTTCCCCCTTGTTGCCCGACAACCCTTTCCTATTCCTTTCTCCTCTTCAGACTTGGCATTAGCATTCAGTATTAGCATTAGCATTTCCTCTGTGGCTTTCTGAACACCTTTCTTGTAAAATTTGTCAGGGAAAAAAAAGTATGTATCGTTCATCTTCCCGACCTGCAAGTCACCCTTGTTCTCTGCCACGGCCAGTCTCCCTCTTCACCTCCCACGGTCCCAAACTCCAGCCCCGGGTGCCGGCGCTCTCTGCCCAGGCGCCAGGCGGGATGGAGGCGCCCTCCAGAGGCGCCGGCTGTGCCCTGCCTTGCCCTGCCCTGCCCTGCCCTGCCTTGCCCGACCCGCAAAGCCGAGCGGACACGGCCGAGCCCCCGCACCTCCCCTTGCAGCGCGGCCGCTCCCCGGTCCCCCGTGTGTCCGCTCGCTCCGCGGCTGGGGCGGAGACAGGGAGGGCGCAGCTCGCCTCCCGCCCCCTGCTCGGCCTCTCCTCCTTCCTCCTCCTCCTCCTCCTCCTCCTCCTCGTTGTCCCTCCCGCCCTCTGTTCCTCCTTCCCTCCCTCCCTCCCTCCCTGCCGCGCCGGCGAGACTGGGAGAGCGGTGTGTTCCCCCGCGCCCGCCGCCCCGCCAGGGCGAGGAAAGGAGGCGCAGCTGGATGAAGACGTGTGCCTCAGGGTGGGCTCGGCAGCCCCTCGGGCATGAAGGGGACCGCGGGGACTCTGCCCTGCCTTGCAGCCGAGCGGGGACATCAGGTAACAGCCCCGCTCTCCTGCCCGGCCTGACACGCCTTAAGTGCCGGGAGAGGGCAAGCGTCACCTGGAAAGTTATCCCCCCGCTGCCGGCCGAGGGGCACAGGAGGGAGGCGGTAGACAGCCCTCCGTGTAGGATAGCACATCGGTTTGTTTCGGCGAGACCCGCTTCGTGCTCTGGCAGCTCAGCCGGGTCCGTGAGAATGAGGGGGTGCGGCGGGGAAGTGGCCCTGGCATCCCGCTGCCCCGGAGGCTCGGCAGCCGTGTCAGCCGCCCTACGCGGCCGGCAGAAAGTTTCCAGAGGGACAGAGAGGATGGCCGCGGGAGGGGAGTGCGGGGAAGGGGGTGCAGCCTGTGGCTGTGGGTGCCGCACCTTCCCCCTCGAGCGGCAGGAGCGAGCGGTGGTGACAGCAGTCGCTGAACTTGTGTCACTCTTGGGTGTTAAGTTGCTGTTTGCTACAGAGAAGTAGGATTAAGTGTCAGTAGAGGCGTAATGTTGGCATCTTCAATGGCTACATTTCATTCTGTGAAATTTGCTTACCTCGTTGTGTCAGCTTAGGTGTCACTAGTTGAAACAAACAGCAAAGTCTTACCGGACTCAGGTGCATACCTGAGACTTCAGTATGTTTGCTGTGTTGTAGGACATACCTGTAAATGCAACTGCTGTTCTTTTCAAATCGTGCTTTGTTGGGGCTTTTTTTAACTGAACATTTGTGGATTAAGCAGAAACTTTTAATAAAATGTGTGGATTCTCATTAACACTGTTGGAGATTAAATCCCACTTTGAATGTTTCACAATTATTTTCTTTCTCCTTTGCTCATAAGGACAGTCAGATAAAAAGTGAACAGAGTGCCACACAGAGGTTCTAGATACCTTCGCTACAGAGTGTAAAAAACAACACTGAACCATTTTAAAGAAAAACAACTAATCAAAAAACCTGTACCTTCAGAAACCTCTTTCCCACTAGCCTGAACAAAGTGTACATTGCAAACTGCCCTGAGAGTAAAAAGATTCAAGCCATTTCAAATGAGGCAATTTCCTCTTACAGAAACTGCACTAACTCTCTTGGTTAGTCAGAGCTACTCTAACTTAACTATCAGCTGCAGTTCTGTTTTACTTCCAAATTTTCGAATACTGAGGTAATCCCACAGTATTTGTTGCAAAAGCCAAAGGAAAACCTTAAATGTGATGAGCTCAGTTGTGGTAGATCAGAAACTTATGGACAGCTTTTTGGTTTGGGGATTTGTTATTCTGGGTTTTGGGGAGTTATTTGTTTAATAATACAACAAATTTGGAACCAAAGTTAGGGGAGCATTCAGAAGTGGTCTAGCTTTAGCAAATGGATGTCTGTTACTGCTGGTAATGCCTATGATTGTTGGACATTGATAAGGCTGTGTACTTAAGGTGATTTTCATGGTGGGACTTTTCTTAATAAGCACACAGTTATATTCCTTAGGAAGGTCTATCACAGTTAATGACCCACTGCAGCTCTAAGACTGCTTTATGTATGCTCAGGTTTTTATTCATGGACTTTTATATTGCATTAAGCTGAGAGAGGGCTGAGGAAATAGAAACACAGGTGTGTATAAACTCAAAATGCTTCCCACTTTTCTTTTGTGTGTTTTGTTCATTGATTTGGTTTTTTTCTTTTTTTTTTCTTTTTCCTTGTCAGTTTCAAATATAGTATCTCTCTGGGATTTCATGCAAAAGGCAGATTTTATTAAACATATGAAACAATTTTCTATTGTAAAGTGTTCTGTAGTTCTTACTTCCTTAAAAAGATAGGCTGTGATTAGGGAATTATCATTTTTCTTGACAGCATGACAGTTAAAACTTGGTTTGCATAGGAGCAAGGATGTGTAGTGCTTTAAAAGAAGGTGCCATTGTGAACTGTCATTGATTAACTTTTCAACTTTTTATTGTGAAAATCAATGTATTGTAAAATCACAGCCTAAGATGTAAGAATGAATCAATGTAGTGATGTTGAATCTAATTTAAGATTTCGGGTAAAGGTTTAATATTTGGATGCCTATGGATTTAGTGCTCAGTTCTAATAAACAGGTATTTGAGTTAATTTTATTCATATCAGTATCTCTGTTAAACTCACAGAAGTCATGCTGATGCAGAGTGCTTAAGTTTCACAGAAGTGGAATAAGGAATTTTTCCTTTTTAGTATATACTGAAGCAAAATGCTTTATTTGCTAAGCTTTCTGTTCTCATAGCATGCTCAAATTCTATGTAGCTATTGCTATCAAAAAGGGAGCCTGTGTTAGAAGTCAGGAGCTTAAATGTAGCTGTGTATTGAACAAATGGGTTTTTTTACAGTGGGTGAAATCTTAAGCAATGAAAATGGTCAGGTGAAGCAAGGGAAGCATATAAAGTGACATTAAGGTTGGAAATGTGGGAAGTTAGTCACCAGCTTTTGAAGATTGATACACCTTGAGGATTTTGGGTAAAGGTATACCTCGAGAAACAGTTGAGGTGTCTGCTTTTACTGAAAACTCTGGTTGCTATACAGCTTTTTTCTTGTAGTTCTGCTTGCAGATCTTATACTGCTAAATTAATAGGCTTCTCCTGAACCATGATAGAAAATTTCCATCATTGTTAAACCAATCTGGTGTGGTTGGAGTAGAAAAAATTATGGTGAAACTAGTTTAACTGTGTGTAGTGTTTCTACAGAAGCAAGAAACTGATACAAATGGAATACTGACTAAAGAAAATTCCATCCTGCTTACAAGTTCAGTGCCCAGGCATTGAGGATTTCTAAACACCCTTTAGAAAGTGAAGGCTAGCTCTTGAGAAAAGATTCCTTCTGGTCACCATGAAGAAGTAGTATTGCTGCAGAATGAGCAGAATGATCTTTAACTTTGCATGACCATTCTGTGTGTTTTCCCGTCTTCTCTTAGATCTCCATTCAGTTTCTTCTCAACTGAAAGACTGCTCATTATTTAATTTTTGCTTTCTTTGTTACCTTTTTTTAGACTTTGTTAATATTTTCTGCTGAATTCCTTTAATTTCTTTTGTATTCCTTAGGGAAAGTTCTATAAAAATACAGCTGTACCTTTGCCAACAAGTAAACTGTAAAGATTAGTTTACAGTTTACAGTAGTATGTTGTCTTTTATGCAAGGGTATTGTATTGCTGATCAGTTTCAGCTCATGGTAACTTTTACCACCAAAATGTCAGAATAGCTACGCGTTACTTGCCCTCATCCTGTATTTTCTGAGTTGATTATTCTTAGCTAAACTATTTACCTTCTTTAATTGCATCTTCATTTTCTCCTTTAGATAATGGTTTCACCTTAATATGATATTTGTGAGATCTACTACTATACCAAGATTTCTGGCTCCAGCTTCTAGATTGTCTTGGCCTAATGTCATGATCACATGTAACAACTATGCTCTGTCTAGATGTAACAACTATACTGTCTTTTAAATTATTAATAAAGTGATTAATTGTATCTATCAGGAAAGACTAGGAGAGCCCCTCTTAAGAAAGCTTTGCAGTTTGTAATTGGTAATAATATGGTATTGTGACCTGTTTTCTGAATTTAAAGCAATACAACAGATTTCAGTCCATTGGTACTATGTGACTATATAAACATGGGTATTGCCTTTTATAAACTATTACAATGTTCAAAGCAGGAGTAGTATGTATTTCATCACAGCTTTAAAGGGAAGAAAATACTCTTGAGTCTTCTAATTTAGAAATACTTTTTAATACAAAAGTTTTCACTGAGCAACGAAATACCTTTTTCTGAATGTCAGGTCAAAATATTCCTGGGCGGGGTATATTGCAATCATATAGTGTATACTGTTTGTAATTAAAATGCTGTACAAAAATCTCATGAAAATTAAGAAGGTAATAAAAGTGCTAGTTTTACTTTTTAGTTTCTGAAAATTATTTAAAGTTGGCAAATAATGGGGAATAGTAGCTGTTTGATTAACTACTATGCTTTAGATAAGTTCTAAAGGTCATGCAAGTTTAACATTTGTACACATTTATGAAAACATTAGAGGAAAACTGCAAATAGTGTTAAGAAAACTGGTTCTCTGTTAGGGGTATATGGCCCTGAAAATCTCAGCAATCTATAGTCTTTTAACAAATTGTCATCATGTTAAATTTGATGTTAAATTTATCTGTTTTCTGCTAATATGTCGACACTTAGATTTAATAGAGTGATTCTGAACATCTAATTATTTTTTTTCCACTTCAGTGAAGGGACTCACTGTGATGTTTCAAATTAATATATTTGTCAATATTGCTGTTAAGTTGTGCAACACGTATGGGCCTCTGAAAATGAAGACTTGCTTTTGGAAACTGCAACATATGTTACTCATACAAAGGTATCCAAAGAATTTCCTTATTTGTGCTTGTGCACTAAAGCATTCACTACTTCTGAGGATGTATTTATTATAAAGATAAAGAAAACTTCGAGTCTGTGTAAATCTGGAGAGAGAGCTTCCATTTGTTTTCTAGTAACTGAACTATGGAATTTGGATTTTGTATATTAAACACCACTGCTGTCTATTACTGTATAAACATTTCTGTATGTTGTAGAAAAGTAGGTAGCTTTTAGAATAGGAGTTATGAGGAAAAAGTTTCAAGATTCAAGAAATTGTACAATGTGTACTGAAAACCCCATTCATCTAAAAGTGACATAAGAGCATATATATGTTTATTTGAAACCCAGTGATTTATTTAATTTCAGAAACAGGGGTTCTTTTATAATTGTCAGTTTTCCCAAAATATTTATTTGTAAATGAGGAATTGTATACTAATATACAACATTGTTTGAGAAAAATATTGCATGTGAAAAATCATAGCATAACACTATTTCCTTGGCTTGATTTCTTTAGATACAGCACTTCTTCAGGCTGTGAAGATTTTTGCTATGATGTTTGAAGACCCATGTTTTTATATGCATATTTCACAGAGGTGCATGTGCATATAAATAAAGGTACGCAGTCTTTTCCTGATGCTGATTTCAAAATCTGGAAGTATTTAAATCAAACAGCGAGAGAAGAGAAGCAAAATGGAAAGATCTGCCTTATTAAATAAATTTTTCTGGAATCTCTCACTTTTCTTTCAAAAACAAAGTCCCCTAAACCATTTGATAAAGAAGGTTTTGCCCACAAAGGGCAGTAGTGGCCATTGTGGAAGTCCAGAGGTCTCCTCGTTGTTCTCTGAGCCAACACGTGGTTCTAATTTAGCAAGAAGGTTCAGTTTTTAGTAAACCATTTATTGTCTTGTCACTGGTCAGAATTATTTTTTTGTCTGAAATGCAAGGTCATAGTATTACTTCTCTTTGGACATTCATCATTGGATGACCTGTGTTCTTCATGGACCTGGAAGGAAGTCAAGAGATCTTCTGAGGATCTTTTGAGGAATATGATGAGATCACTAAGCCTTTCGGCAGTGGCATCTACTTCCATTAGTTCACTGTCTGACTAATGCAAAGTCCTCCAAGAAGTTACAGAATTGTAGAATGGTTTGGGTTGGAACGGACCTTAAATATGATCTAGTTTCACCCCACTGCCATGGGCAGGGAAACCTTCAACTGTAGCAGGCTGTTCAAATCCCCATCCAACCTGGCCTTGGACACCAAGACATCCCAAAAGGGTTAGGGATCATATAGTAGCATATATATTATTAAAGATAATCACATTAGTAATTAGGGATAGCTATCTGCAGAGAGATATGTGCAAATATATGCAGGTGTTTGTGTTTCAGCAACTATGTGTAATTGCTGTGACTGTGCTGCTGGTATCATTCTGTTAGACATAGCAAGCACAGTACTCTGGGAAGATGTGTGGGCTGTCTTTACTTATTGTTACTGAGCTTTTACTTTAGTGAGCTGCACAGGGATGGATAGCCTTCAGATAGCCTTCTTCAGTAATCTAATTAAATTATCCTCTCAATTATTGTGTTTTAATTCAAGAACATTCAATGCTTTTTTCTTGTTCAGTCTGCGTAGAGAAAGTTACCGTATTAAATTTAGATGGTCTGAATCTCTTATTACACTACACCTTTGAACTTAATAGTCACAATCTTAAGCTGTGATACAGCTTGGTTTAAATACCACTAAAAAAAGAAAAAAAAAAAAGAAAAAAAAAGTAAAGCTGTGCTGTGGGGGATAAGTATACTCACCCATGATTGCTTTTTCAAGGGTGGAAGTACCATGACATTCCAGTCAAGTTTTGTAACAATTCACCCAAGATATCACTATGGACTCTTCCTGTTTCAAAATATTATTTCATGTTAAGCATTGTAGGCATGCTTCAGTTCTTTATGCAACTGACCTTTGAAAGCTATAGCAATATTATAGTATTACATGGGTCTGTATTCATTCTAATGCAAGGGTATACATTAAAAAATTTAAAATGCATTTAAAGATACTGCATTTTAAGGAGTTTGTTTCATGTTACTATTGAGCATTGCATGTTTAGGATAACAGCAAACTTGAAACTACTGAAATCTTGAATTCTAACTCCTCAAAGGAAAAGCAAAGTCAGCCTTACTCAGATCAGCAGTGAAAACTATGCCTGCCCTCCAACCAAAATAAGAGGTCTTCAAGGAAACCATATACATTTATGGAGAAAGGTATTTTTTATCTTCTTTAATAATACTCTTCTGTTACCATATGCCATCTTCTTAACAACACATTTGACTGATGGCTTAGAGCAATATAGCAGTCTCATTAAGCCTGCCTTTTTAGGGCAAGTCATTATACTACTTCTGAAAGTGTCTGCAGTAACCCATCAACATGGATTATTGGGGTTTTAATACTCTATAATTAGGATATATGCATGATTCTGATCTTTGTCCAGCTTGCACCTTATGTTTCTAATTCCTACTTAGAGACTTTTTTCATAAGAATAGGGATAGATTGTATTTTTTGAACACTAGCATTTCAGCAATACAGGAAGTATGTGTAGATCACTGTTTTCTTATTCCTATAAGTGAAGGTTGATCTTAACTCTGAGACAAAATATCTATGCTAAAAGAAAACATCCCTCCCTCTCCTTAAGTATAGTGCTGTGTATCTCTATTATCTTCCAGTTAAACCTAATGGTTACCAAACTGCTCTCAGTTTTGGGATTATCTTGTGGTAATTATCTAAAACACAGACGGGCATCTTAATACTTTTATTTGGTATTTTTACTATTGTTATACAATGTCTCTTACACAACACTTACTGAATTCTTTGGAATATTTTGAAATGATGTGTAAATTATGGCAACTTTTGTCTGGATCTGTATTCAGAAATTTTTTTGTGTCTGAATTGTAGGTTAACTTGCAGCCAGTTCAATCAGTAACCCAAACCTAGCATCTCTTGTTACTGTTTGCTCAGCTGAGTCCAAAAATATGCTAATAAATCCATTCAGTCCTCCATTCCAGCAAAAAATGCAGGTTTGCCTAAGGATGCCAGTAAATTCTTGTCTCAGGTTGCTTATATACTTAGCACCTATGTCTGCATATATGTCTTGGAGCATGCCAGACCTTCATCTATGATGAATGAAAAACTGATTAAAGAGGTTGCATTGCCGGATAATAATTTTTGGGCACGCATACTGATTCATGTGTTTTCTTTAGTCCTATCATCAAGCTGATGAGCAAGTGCAGAAAATTTTTCTCATTTTTCCAGCCAATGTTTCCAGCAGATATTTGTTGCATCCGCTCTTGGCTGGCAGGCTTACTTCAAGGTCCACGCCTATCCAGAAATCAGCTTCTCATGCAGATATCTGAGAGTTGAGGCCATCTGTGAAATCTGCTTCTCATCTATCCATCATTAGGGTTTATTGATTGTACTGTCATTTTCAGGTATAATCTCTGATCAGGGTCAGTCTCTTTACCATGAATACTGCGGCTTCCAGCTCACTGTGTAAATGATGAGAGTGGACTCCAAGAGTCATTTTGCACAGTGTGCAGAAAAATCCTAATTAACAGAAGAAGTGACTGGACTAAAATAATTTTTATGGCTGCATGTAAAGTCCTGTTCTCATTCAAATTGCAGCTCCATAAGGTTTTGGAAAATTTAGTCAAGCTATACAAGCTTACCTTACAACTGTGTCTACAATTCACTTATTTTCCCTGGCAGTTAAGGTTTTATTCATGTGACAAAACATTCTAAAAGATAATATAAAATAAGTAGCTAGCAGAAGATTACTCCTTGGCACTTGAATTTGTCTTGAGGTTGAGCTACTTTGTGGTTTTTCCATCTCTTACTGGAGTTGCGGCAATCAAACTAATATTACTTGCAGGGGCTTAGGTATCTACAAATGGTTTTGTTCTGTCTCCCATATGCAGATTTTTTATAGGTGTAAAGATCCTACTGAAACTTCTTGTCAAATATCAAGGTATTTCTCAGCTAGTGCAACTCCTCTGCACAAACAGGATCCTTACTGTGAGTTGTTAACTTACCCTGAAGGAACTTCGAATCCAATAACAACATATTGAGACCTTTGGGAAGATTCAAGGATTATCACACACACACACACACACACAGAGTCTTTGAGTTTGATCTGCAGTAGTGTTCTTCCTGAAAAATAATCTTCCTGTCAGCTTCTTCTTATTTACCAGAGGAACAGTATAATTGTCAGTATGCACATTTGTTAAATACTCTGCTTGTGTTTGCAGCTGATAGAAATTTCAAGGGAAGAGTTCCAAGACTTTAAAACTAGAAAATTAAGGCACAATTCAGTTGACTAAAGATGGGTATCTGGGCCCTACAGTGCCCTATCTGGCCAGTAGCTGTTACTGCAAAAGGACAGGCATCTTCCACATTTGGCAGCTTCATGTAGATGCCTCAGATACTCTGAGGCACTAAGGCACCTAAAAATACCTTTTTTTTTTCAGTCAGCTGAAAAAGTCTTGCACTGACAGAGCTTTGCTGTGAGGTAGACACACATCCATGTAGATTTTTTTCCCTTGATGTGTATTGCACTCTGATTCTCTCTTGCCAGAATGATGCTTCTTGAACAGTTTCAACAGCAAAATATCCACATGTGCATTAATTTGATGAATAATAAATTGGTAATGTAAATAAGAGCCATGATTTCAGGGACTACATTGTAAAATGGTATTTATGTGTATAAACACAAATATATTCTCTATATTGGTATTCTTCCCCCTTTTTTTTTACCTGTAATCTTGTAAATTTGGAGTCTGAATTCATCAGGAATTTATTGGTAAATGGTTCAAAGTGGTTTTACTTTATAAAGACCTCCAGTTTCTGGAAATGCATGAAATACAAATGCTCTCCCAGTTGACCACATTGATACAAAATTGCCAGGTTGTCATTTTGCAGTGTATAAAAACATAGTCCTAAAAATGGAAAATATGTATGTATGGCACCAAAAAAAATGTGCATAGGCAATAGACAACCATTTCATTCTTCGTTCTCTTCCATTCTATAGTATTCTCCAAATACAATGACGATATGAAAACAGCAAGTTAACTAAAACCATCAGAGAGGATATTTTTACTACTTTATCTGCAACTGTTACAAAAGAAGAAAATGCATAACTGACAATAAATGGCTTGACTGAAGTTGGTTGTAGTAATATGCTGCCTCTGCAATCAGCTGCAGCAGATACCACACAGAATCTCCTGATTTGGAGAATCCTTTTGAAGAGCTCATGATTGCAGACATTATTCTAGAGGAGATATTGGTATGTCTTTTTTTCCTTCTAGTTCTAGATGTAAACTAAACCACCATAGTATTAAGTACATGGATTACACTTTTTCACAATCTGGGCCTTTAATGGGGAAAAAAAATCATGAGATAAAATGAAGGTTCTCCATGTTTTTGTCACAATAAAGCAATTGGTACTGCATAAGAAATAAGGACAACTGGTGATATCATCAATGGTTACAGCAGATTAAGGAAACGGGGATCAGAATGGAAAGAAAATGTTATCTCTTTTTTTCCCCTGTGAAACAGTTGTACACTAGATCATTATTCTCTGGAATCAGTTGACAGGAACAAATGAGAATCTTAAACTATGTGTTGATAATAGCATGAACACAACTCGGCTATGTAAAAATATCTGACAGATACTCAAAGCAGTTTCATTTATCTACTTATAATGGGTATTAAAATCAATAATTTTCTGATAACAGTTCTGGGAAATGGTATACTCTTACGGTATGTGAAATAAGTCTCCTGTAGCATGGAAGAAATGCCTTTATGTCATAGAAGAGAATCATAAAATGGTTTGGGTTAGAAGGAAACTTAAATGTGATCTAGTTTCAACCCACTGCCACAGGCAGGGACACTTGCCGCTAGACCATGTTGCTCAAAATCCCATCCAGACTGGCCTTGGACACCAAGACATCCCAAAAGGGTTAGGGATCATATAGTAGCATATATATTATTAAGGATACTCATACTAGTAGTTAGGGATAGCCATCTGCAAAGAGATGTGTGCAGATACACACAGTCATCTGAGTTTCAGTAACTAATGTGGAAATTGTTGTGACTGTGCTGTCAGTATAATTCTGTTACTCACAAGCCCAGTGCTCTGGGAAGATATGTGAGATACCTTCACTTATTGTTACTGACATAGTTTAGCAGGACACTAATAAACATGACATTATTTGAAGAGAAGTCTTGAAAGTGTATGAAATCACAAGACTAATTAAACAACTGATACAAAATTCTGTATTTCTGAACATATGTTTTTGCCAATATATTTTCAAATGTCATGTTATATATTCTCTAGGCTGACAACTATATTCAAGAACCACCTTGTGCTGAGAAGTGCTTGCATTATTATGAAAAGTTTAGTAGTAGATTCTAAAACTAGAGTTTGAGTTCTTAGAGTGGCTAAAAATGGTAAATTTTCCATTTTTTTCCTGCATTATGTTTGGTGTTTCATTGTAAGTAATGTTTCAAAATAATCTAAGCAGATCAAATGTTTAATTGAATGATGGCAGCTCTCTATGAAAATTACATTTTTGATACTTGTAAACATTACGAAGTGCTCAGATGCTAATCCAACAGAAAATATTAAAGTGGCAGTAGTTGAAATGCTTTTGTGTCCAGGGAATAGCAGAGTTCCATTTCCTGTAGGTAGATGCAGGAGAACTCATCTCTACAAACTGAGCAAAATAATAACCTCTGTTTCACAGTAGTTGAGTCTTATAATACTCACTGTTCAGTTGAGAACTGAAGTAATTTTGGTGATACTGCAGGTTAATACTGAGGTGATAGTTCTGACTTGTTATCTAAGCAAGAAAATTTTTATTACTTTCCAATTTTTAAGTAGTACTGTTAAGTTTTGCTAAGTAGTGTTGAAAATTCAGCAATTGTCTCTGCTCATTATAAAATCATGTAAATGAACAAGCTTCTATTCCAAACTTCTTCAGATCTCAAGGAAAGTGGAAACTTCTCTAAGCTTACAATAATTGGTAGTAACAAGTACTTTCCACCTCTTCCTATGAAATGCTGAACATCACACTCCTTTCTGATGAGATACTCCTGTTGCTCTCTGTTCAGGGATAAAAGACTTTAGTAGCTTTTGATTATGTAATGCTAAAATGGCTGTTATTTTCTTTGACTTCTCTGGTTTTGTGTCATCTTTTCTTGATAATTTATAGGTTGATTTTTAAACTGCAAATGTTACTTTGTTCTCTTTTCGTGGAAGTTATCATGAGTCATCATCCTTACCTGTGCAATGCAGCCATATATAACTTGAGTAATCAGAGGTACTGATGGCATTAGGAGGTTGTCCTCTCAACTGTGTATGCTATTACTAGGCCATTGAAATATAATTTTCAATGGATTTGTTGGTAGCTACCTATTGCACAAAACACTTAAATATTTTAGAATGCTGAGTTGAATTTCAGATTGTGTCTGGGAATGTACCTTTCCACCTGAGTATTTAATCTTCCTTCTTTTGTATTTCTCTGCGTTTATCCATGTATTACCCTTTTTCATTATCTGCAGTTGTTCCTTGTCAATGTGCTTTACTGCTGTGCTCCTTTTGTTTGCTTTTCTCATCCCGTTTCTTGGGGGGTTTTCTGCACGTTGTTCCCATGTCTTCATGTTTCTTGTCTCTTAGAAAACAATCTTATCACTTCTCTTTAGTATAGGTGACTTTTCCTTTCTATTCATTACCTGAGCATAAGCCAACTGAATCTTGAAAGTCCCATGAAAAGCTGTGTGGCTTCATTTCATAGCAAAATTCCATAGTGAGCTCCAGTGATTGGAAGGACAAACTGCAGAGGAAGTTTTGATTAACCTACAGGAAGATTTTTCATTAAGCATTTCCAGGAGGTCATCACAGATTAGTTTTAAATAAAATGTACGTAAAACATTGTTATCTAAGTTTTCTTGAGCTTTGACTTACTGAGGAGTCTATAGTGTTGTCAGTGTACCTAATAGTACATGGTCTTTCTCATCACAGCTGTCAGATGTGAATGATTGTCTGTCTCACTGAGAGATCTTTTGGCTTTTACCATTAAAGGAGTGTCTGTTCAGACAAGAGAACATTTTATTTACTAATGCTTCTTCCCAGCATAATTAAAGCTGTGATACTTGTGACTTATTTTTCTTGAATAGTCCAGTTTTGTCCATAGAAGTAATAACACTATTTTGTGCCATTAGGAGTGCCTCAAAATATTTGCCCTACATTTTATTAGCAAATTAAATATAGATTTTATGTAAATACAGTAATGTGTTACTGAGAAGTTGTATTCAAGCTATTTGTCTAATTTTATAATAAAATTATAACGTTTCATCTTCTATAAATAATGGACTAAATGGGGCCCAGCTTTTCAAGTGGATTAATCCCATATCTTATTTCATGATAGGAGGCATGTCTCATGTAACCTTTTGTTCACTGGAAAAAGGTATTATTTAGAAGTGTCAGACTATATTGCAATCATGTAAGATTCCAATTATCTTTTTTAACTTTTCCTACTTTTTTTTTTATGACCAGTCATGCTGAAATTTTAATGAGAATTCACAGGCTTACTTCAGGAGATAGATGGAGGAATGAACATTTTTATAACTGGAATAAAAGCTATTGTGTTTTATAATAAGGCCTTCCTATTATCTTGTTTTGCTTTTTGTAAGGTAAGTAAACATTACCTCAGAAGAAACTTCAAGGAACAACCACCTTTTTGTTATGAGTATCTCTAAAATATATATATATAAATATACATACATATATATATATATATGTAAATCCATACATACACACTTTTTTGTATTATGTTTACATATTTATTTCTCAGCTAGAGTTGGTGATATATTCTAATGATGTAATATTTCCTGGCTACACAAATCACTTTTTCACATTTAGATCAAACTTGACTTGATAGGAACATTAAGGTCATTGTGCTTTTGTAGCTTAACTATGGAAGAACCTTATCAAAATTGCTTGGTGCCAAAGCAGCTTGTCCTTACTAATCAAAAGCAATCCTAGCAGGCAGTTCAGACAAAAGTACCATATCTTTGTTATATCTTTGTTTTCCTCTATAAGTAACAAACAAGGTCACAGTATCTGGACAAGGGGAGCACATTTATCAAAATGCTCAGGCTTAAACTTTCCCATTATATTCCTGCAAAGCTGAAAATAAAATCTTCAAAGTAATTTTTAAAAAATCCTTTTTTCTTCACTCTAGAAATATTAGGCTTACTCCACATTCACTGTAGGCTTTCCTGTGTGCTATTCCAAGTAGTTTGGAGTGAGCTGCTGCTGTCAAAAACAATTGATTAGCCCTACTTCTGAAGTCTTCCTAAAGATCTTTTTGGGACAATACAGGAACAAAGCAGTGGATTATTCTGGGATGGCTGTCCAGTTCCAGAAACTACTATTTTCTGAAGATTTATGGTGACTCCTTTGGCATGAGATTGTATGTGCCTCTACCAGAAAGGCTCGTCCAGTATAGTCCTTGTTCTTTGGTTTCTGTCCCAAAGCTCCTGAAAAATAAAGTACCAGAAGTGGATTGGCCTGCTATTGCTGTTAGTTAATTATGTGCAGTTAGTTAAGCCTGACACTGAAAATTCTCTGGAAAAAGAGGGTTGCTGAGAGAAGGCTAAATATGAATTGATTTGTTGTCATGCACTGCTAATGCACTCTTTACCAGAAATTGTAAAACCAGGTATCTCACATATGTTGCATAGGTAAAAAGACAAATTCTGTTGTGGAGTTCATTGAAAGTCACAGTTATAACAAATCTCATGTATTCATAAATACTGGATGTTTGGAATACTGCTATTAAAATATATCACACCTGTTTAAAGTGCTGTGAGTACAGGATACATACATAGATAATAATTGACAGCATAAGCTTACTAGATGTCAAGGACAGGTTAAATGTTATGGAAGTTGTCGTGAGAGGGGAATATGTGATCTTTGCAAATACATAACATGCCTAAGATGTCATCCTTAAAAATTATAGGTTACAACCATATGAGTGTGAATTTCTTCATATCAATGTGTTTTGACAGACTATTTTCAGGACTTTATGCTAAGAATTTACATTGTATGTAAATTCTCCGTTTCTTGAGGTTCTTGAAAGATTACAAAGAATTGTAATTTACCTGCTGCAAGTTGAGCAAAAACAAGTAAAATATAATCTAATTTTTATTAGATTATAAGAAAGGAAATATTATTTGTAACATTGAACTTTTTGTACCCAAACTTATAAAATGCACAAAACCAAATACAGTCTCATAATGAGGGCTTACCTTTTCACAACAACTAGTAAGGTATCCCTTTTCTCAAGGGATTATTTGGAGTATTTTGGGAGGCATTTACCTGTAGTAAATATTACCTACTATGCAACAGGTCTTTAGAATAATTTATGACTTAGTGTATAATGCACATACAGTTAATGTAAAATAGACATACATAGTGCAGGGGCTATAAATTATACAAGTCCAGAATTCTTTCTCTGGAAAAGAAACAAATGAGTTGTTTTACACAGGTGAATACTGAATTTTATTTAATATAACTTGGAAAAAATATAGGTGACCTAGCCACCTTTTTGATCATAGTCTAGAGAAAGGGACAGGGAAGTGGGAAACCAAATTCAGAACATTACTACCTATGGGAACATACTACTTCATCTTACAAGAGAATACCTAACAGCAGACTGTATATTAATATTAGATAAGTTCACTGTCAAGCCAGTTTGTTCATGCTGGATCATTGTGCAGCAAAGAATAATAGATTTAGATATAATAGAAAATAATAATGGGGGACATTGTAGTATAATCAGAAAAAGACTTCAGAGAGAAATACGTCCACTGACTGAATCTGTTCCTTGAGATGATTAGAGGGGACTGGCTCATGTCCATTTTTCCCAAGCCTGAGACTCTCCAGACAGGTGAGTTGCATCCCTGCTGCATATGAGCAGGAGTGTACAATGGTGTGACAGCTACTTCAGAGGCTTCAGGTGTTGACCACATGGGCTTCTTTGTTCTTGAACTACTTACCTCTTGAATGTTATGTGCTGTTTATACAAGCCATTGGTTTGTGGTAATTGCCTTGATGTGGTGTTGCTGTAACTATCACCTTTGGTGAAACTGTGATCCTAGAGTGTTTATTTAGGGTTATCTGGTTTTATGGAACACAATTTGGGAGGTAACATGAAATGTTGTCATTTAGCATCTGTGATCATGTTGTACTGCAAAGTTTGAAAGAAGCTACTGTCTTGCCAAGGATGATTCTCTTTGCCTGTTCTGCTTTCATCAAGTGTTATTCCTCACTGCACAGAATGTCAGCTGAGAAAATTGAACTCAGTTGTCCTATTGAGATGAGATGAGGACTGGGTCTAGAATTTTTCTGTCTGGATCCTAGGATATGACAACTGCTTCTCCATTTGCTGGGCACTTTCCCCTGTTGAAATAGAAGAGCGATACTTTTTTTTTAAAGTGTGCCAAGCCTTAACTCATACATGAGGAATTACCTCAGCCTAAGTTTAGCAAATCTGAGTCTTTTCATAGCTACTTGTAGAAACTGTAACTGCAAACCATCCACATTGCAAACAACCAAGCTTATAGGGGATATGTTCAAGGGGAGTTCCCATCTGTCTTCAAATAGTAGATGAGGTCTGTTTGTATGGCTTTCTCTAGATAATGTTTATAACTGGCAATTGCTGTGCATAGAGCTTTGCAGAGATTTGTGGACTGCCAAGGAAGATTTGTGTATTCCTGGACTGGTTCTATCAGCTGAATGTACATTGCATATGTACAACTTGTTCTAATGGCATGTATACTTTCCAGCATAGACAGGATAACATTATTTGGCATGCCTGAAACATAATGCATATCAGTCTTAGAATCTTAGTCTACATTGTGATGGGTGCCACTCGTGCCCTGTGACAGCTCTTCCTTGATAACAGAAGTCAGTACAGGGACAACAGCTCAGTCTTGAACTCTTACAGGTAGAAATTAATTATACTTTTGCTCACCTTAACAAAAAAAAGATGACTTAGAGAGGTGTTTGGGGTGCCAGTATATCCAGTGCTGTATTTATGAGAAATTTTGGAAATACTACAGCTTCATATTGCACAGAAGTCTGTCTTTGACAATGGCTTACAAGTGCCTAGAAAAGAATATGAGGACAGGGAACAGCTAGCTTTTAGTGATATTCCCCAGAATGTTCTCCTGCACACTTTGCATATTTCAGTAAGAGCTGGATGCCATGACTTTCTATGTGAGTTTTAGATTTCCCTTCCAAGAAGTTATTCCCTTTTCTTTTTCAGTCTGGATATAATCTTACATATGGGCTGTCTAGAGACATCAACTCTTTGACCTGAAAAAATGCTGTACTGTGGCATGTTTTTAGTAGTATCATACTCCAGGAAATCCCTGTGTGAACAGTGAAGGAACTCAGGCCCAATCCTTTTCTCCCTCCCTGTATTGGGCCTGAAGTTTTGTTAAAGAATCCTCAGTAAACTTTCTACCATCCTCTGGAAGTTAAACAGTAATTCAGTCTGAAGTAATTTGCTAAGTATCTTCTTTGCCAGGTCTGAAATGTGATCAGTGTCAGTGGAGGCAATGATATCAAACATTTCAATCCCAAGTAGCTGGACTCTGTCTCCCAGGTTTGACATCCTAAAGCACACACAGTGAAAAAACAATGCTGCAGTTTTCAGTATGGATATCTAGACCGGAGTCATTCCATTGCAGATCACACATATAAATAAGATAACTTGGACATTGCTTTGACTAGGACTGCATGCCAGCTGGTGGTAAATGACTCTCTGTGTTCCTGAGAGTGATGGCAGAAGCCAGTTTTAGGTGGGTGGGAGGTGTTTGGGGGTTGGGATTTTTTTGTTGTTTGGTTTTGTTTTGTTTCTAAAACTCTACAATAACGAAAGAGGAGGAAAACTGGTTTCTGTCTGCTGCCTAAGAGGTCTTGGTCTTACAGCCACTTGTGTTTTTGTAGTCTACTGTGAGTAAATAAAAAATTGTGCTGTTTTAGATGTCTTCTGGAAAGCAAATTAGGCCCTTGAGATCTAGGAGAGTGCTATTCCTCTTTGCTAAACAGAAAAGTCCTTCTCCCTGTCCTAGAATAACAGTTGTGTCAGCAGTGCGAATTTACCAGTCCCTGGACCAAATCATGCCTGGCAAGGGGACTGACTCTGGGAAAGTTCCCAGAACACGGAATTGTTAGTAGATGTCTCTTGAGGTTTTGTGGCTGACTTTCAGCCAGCTTACATGCATTTCCCTCTTGCTCTTCATTCTTCTCCCTTGCATATTCTTGTATTGTTAGGGTCTGAGCGCTGCTGCCTTGTTATATATTTACACATCCATGAATACTGTCTTGTTTGCTTGACAATGCATAATTAACAGCTGTAGTATGGAAGAGAATTAGTGATGTAAGATAAGTAAGGTGTTCTTATGTCAAAAGTTTCAGAAAAATAATTACAATATCTAGAAAGAGATATGAATATTACTTTACATGTTTACACAGTTTAAACACCTGAAGGAAGACACACGATCACATAACCTGTTACATATGGGGGACTTAACTACCCAGTATCTACTGGAAGAGCAATTCTGCTAGGCCACAAGGCAGAATGTGTACACAACAGAGAGGTACTGATGTGATTACTGAAGTGAAAATGGTGTCTCCCTAAATGGTCCAGAATGGCCATTGTGTCCAGGACTGACTCTTTTTCCCACTATTGTGGGAAGGCAGAAGGCAGGTAAGCACCACACAGATGCTTGGTCCTGCCCCTCAGTGGGATGGGGAAGAAAGTCAGAAGGGTGAAAGTGGTAAAACTGGTAAGTTGAGTAGAAGACAGTTGAATGAGTAAAGCAAAGGTGTGCACAAACAAACAAAATAAGGATTTTATTCACTACCTCTCACTGGCAGGTGGATGTTTAGTAATTTCCAGGAAAGCAAGGCTTCATCCTCTGTTATGGTTGCTTTGGAAGACAAATGCCTTAACTCCAAATGCGCTCACCTTTTTCTCCTTCTTTCCCCAAACTCACCCCAAACAGATGATTGGCTACCGTGGTGGTTTCCTCTCTGAATTTGTGCACCCCCAGCCCACTCACTGGCAAGGCAGTGCAAAAAACACAGGTGGCCATGACACCATTTAGCAATAGCTGAAATGCTTACCAAATCGGTTTTGCTCTCAGATCCAAAGCATAGGACTGTATGAGCTGCTGTGAAGAAAAT